>JABXWE010014349.1:0-37787 GCA_014611495.1 Limonius californicus
GCCATATCTAAATCTCGTGTTTTCAACAAAATCGTAGAATCAAAAATCTGCAATTTGAACTTGTGCAGAAATCATTCTTATTGATAATATCTTAAGTTTATATATATATATATATACAGGGTGTTAATGAATTGCAGGGACAAACTTCTATACCTTAAATGTATACATGAAAACAAACATTTTTTGTTAATAAATGTATGGTCAAAAGTGTTTCCTTTCAGGGATGGATAGAGCTTCTCAAAGATTCTTTAAGAAGCGCCTAAATGTAGGCAACTCAATTTACTACCTACTATTTGTTTCCATAACGACGGAAATTAATACTATATCTCGTTACTTTGAAACGGTTGACACACGCATAAAATACGAAAACCCTACTTTTCGCTAAAGACAAAGCACCCCAAGCGGACATGTTACAAAACTTTGATTTATGACCTTGTTGCGGGACAAGCATTGGTAGGAGAACCATTATTACTTCTTATTATTATACAGAGTGTATCATATACTTGATTCAAGATCCCAATGGTGAGCCACTGAGATTTAGGAAAGGGTAGGAGTTGTAATGTTATTTAAGTTAAAAAAATTGCGTAATTATTCATGGCTGCGCAATAATCTAAAAAGTTTGGTTTTATTCTAGAGAATTTAAGAAAACGAGAAACACTTTCGTATCACAACTTTCAATCCGTCTTATTATGAACCATTCAGAAACAATACGACGTTTTATTGCTTTACACTCATCATCAGGTTTGTTTTCCCTTATGACTATCATATTGAAGTTGCTTTTAAACAGGTATGTATGACGGTTATAAATGACTTGAATATTAAAATAATAATTTAACAAAGAACCATTTTTTCGTGTTTATTTCGGTTTAGGAATTACCTCATTTGTATTTTTAGCTCGATGGTGCTCCAGGTTGTAATACTAAAGGTGCTATGGAGTTTATCCACCAAGAATTTGCTTAAAAACTATTTGACAATTATACAATAGCCAGCGAGGTCCCCAGACCTAACACTGTTGGATTTAAATTTTGAGAAGCCCTCTTAAAGACAGAGTTTACAAAAATTAAGCATAAACATTTTCAATGCACCCTTATTAGTAGAAGAGATCTGTACTTATCATAAGCAATAGGATTAACCTATACTAAAGGCGATGATTATTCGAGGTTAGCGCATGAGGCTTTTATGTTAAAGGTCTGGGATTCAATTCCCAGTACTGGAACATTGGATGGTTCTGTTTCGCAAGGCACCGGCAAGCCAACGTGTAGTAGAGTAGTGTTTACACTTCTCGTGGTTTAAAGCCCACGCTAAGCTGTAGGTCTTCTGTGTCTGTGGTATTTTAGGCATAGGAGAGAATATAGTCTTGTAAGACACAAAACAATCAAAGAAAAAGATGTATTAACTAACATGAAGCCCAGTTGGAACATTTGCTATATTTTTTCAGAAAAATAACAGAAGCAAATCGTAGACATATTTCTTTTTAAAATACATCATTCGCCAGTCTTTTGTTTATTAGATATTTAGTATTCGTTTCGCGTAAATGTTCTTCTTAGATACTTTCGTTTGATCAGCTTGACTGCATTCTGGGTACATTTTCAGTTCTCTTGCGGTGAAAAGTGTATAGGAATAGGATTTTCTATGAGGGTGTGTTTAACAGTATTGCATTCAACGTTATACACAGAAAAACAATATTCAAAATTGTTAGTGTATTGACATTGATAATACGAACATTTTTTTCAATGTGACGGGGAAAAAATATGTACAAATACTAGTACTGTTACAAATCGCTGTTACATCGAATAGCTTTAGTCTTAATGCAAACGGCGTCTAATATTTGCTCATAAGTGTTACTGCTTAGTATTTTTATGCACCGAATATTTTTGCAGGTAACTATTTTTAGCTATACTAATTTCTATATTTATCTTACGGCTACACATTTAATCGGTATTACATCTTATCATAACAACTATGATAAGATTTAATACCGGTTAACATACATACATACATAACAACTAGATCCAAAGAAGATGGAACATGGGCACGTAACAACAGCGAAAAAGCAGCAACATTTGCCAAATACCCCCAAGCAGATGACACAAGATGACACAGAAATCTATGACTACCTAGACGTTCCCTATCAGCTATCACTACCCATTAAACCATTCACTTGTGGTGAAGTGAAAAATATGATTACCAACAACCTGAATAGCAAAAAGGCACGCGGGTATGAACTCATTACAGGCCAACTTATAAAATAGCTCCCATAGCAAGGCACAACCATGATGACCTATATTTTCAATTAATAGAACTTTCGAAGAAAGAAGCTATTGCACTGCCGCCTTCCTCGACGTTAGCCAGGCTTTTGATAAAGTCTGATATGTAGGGCTGCTTTACAAAAAAAATGACGTCTACCGCACCCCTTTTACTTATTTTTTAAATTCTACAAGGAGGAAAGGTTCTACCAAATGAAGTACGAGGGAGGAGTTTGCGGATGATACTGCAATTCTAGCTTCCCATCGTAATCCGGAAGCAGCAGCTCAAACACTACAAAGAAATCTAGAACAAGCACAAGGATGGCTAAAAAATGGCGTATCCAAATTAACCAAACTAAATCAGTTCACATAACATTTTACCAAATGTAGAGGAAACGCCCCTAGAGTATGTATGAATGGCCAGCTCTACCACAGGCTGACAGTGTCAGATACCTGGGCATGCGTCTAGATAAGGGCCTGACATGGAAGAATCACATTTGGAATAAGGCAAAACAACTTGAATTTAAATTTAGAAACTACTACTGGCTAATAGGAAGAAGGTCTAAACTCTCTATACACAATAAACTTCTGGTGCACAAAGTTGCTCTGAAACCCATCTGGTGCTATGGGATCCAGTTGTGGGGCACCGCAGCAAACTCTAACATCGAAATCCTAGAGCGGTTTCAACCCAAAACACTTCGGGTTATAACCCGTGCACTATACTGCGTACCAAATAGTGAAATACGTAATGACCTGAAAGTGATATCAGTTCAAGAAGAAGTGACGAGGTTCAGTGCTAAATACGTTAACAAATTGGAACACCATTCTAATCCCCTGGCAATTAATTTACTTGACAATAGTAAACAAGTTCGTAGGTTAAAGAGACATACCCCGCTAGACTTACCTTATCGATTCTAACAAAAATGTGTAAATATGTGTAAATAACCATAATTCAACTTGTGGGATAAGTCTATACGAAGGGCCGCCAATGGGCGACTACTTCTACATGTACCTACATTATATTACCTTATATGTATGAATATTTGTTATCAGATTTGATTATTGTTAATTTGTAACAGATCGCAAATATACGACTGTTAAAAAAAACAACTAGATGTTCTCGATTGGTGCTTCTTAATTTAATTCAAAATAAGAATTGTTATGTTCATTTGAATTTGCCACTCTGTCTGGATTAGAGTCATACTTTAATTGCCACTTTAAAGGAATTAAAATTCTATTTCAATTGCCGCTCTTATGTCGATTACAGTTTTCGTTATTTTTTTTAAGATTGAGTTATGAGGGGCCAATTCCGCAAAGCCTTGAAGCTTCCGTTTGTAGGCAAGATTTGTGGATTAATGTTTTGTCTGCACCTGACCCTGGAGGCTTTCTGCGAATTCACGTTTCAGATCTTTCCAGAACAATTTCATCATATTTCTCAAGGTGGTGTAATATTTTTGACCAACGCATGTTCACGTAGCGTTTAGCTCTTCAGTCAGTCCTCCGTCTTCGTTGACTCCAGACTTCCCAAATTCCATCTACAGGGGGCCGTAAATAAGTCGAGTGCTGCAGGGGCGGCTTGGGTTTTCGATGGGTTCCATCATGTGTGATTTTCGTTTCGCTGTTTTACCGTGGGGTGAAAACAGAACTATCGACAAGTGTCGGATTTAGAAACACACTGAATTTTATCCCTGAAGAGGCAATTTATTATAAAATTGCCGATCGGCTTTGGCAGATTAATATTGAGCCCAGTTCCTGTCCCTCTGGAGTACCGTCGGTGCGGCGAACGCATCGAAGTTTGGGCCCTTGATGTTGATTCAATTTTATCCAGTCTTCAGGAGCGTGCCTGCGGATTTTCCCGCATCTTGTGAACGAAATTCTGCCTGCCTTCATCGAAATTCAAGGTAAAGGACCTAGTTTTCTTGTGTGGTGAAAAACAACCCTTTTACGCCTAAACTTACAAACTTCTAGGTGTTTGAACCTTTATTTGATGCAGCGAGAAGCGACCTTCAGTGGCCTATCGTCCTTTTCTTGTATTATTAAATGTAAAGATTAATTATATACATATTGTGTTATTCGTGTAAACTCCGACGCCACTGGCCACGTAGTCGTTTGGACAATATACGTGCGCCAGCGACGACGAGCCCCTTCGCTTGAGCGCTCAAATCAATTATTTGTAATATAGAGCTATTAAATTACCATTTTCCGTCATTTTTGTATTCTTGTCATTTCCAGTCGTTTAATTATACGTATTTTAAAATTCATTACACCTTTTATTATGCTGTATCTGTATTTGTGTGTGCATGAATTTTGCAAGCTTTCTTTCTAAACAGGAGACACAATAAAGGTGAGTTCGATTTCCGTAAGCTGTCGGCTTCTGCGCCTTCCACGAGGATCTACAATCAGCTGTGATTTGGAAGGTGGCACCCGCTAATTTTGACCTACTCTGTACACAACTTTGAAATAAGCGTAAGCGATTTCCGCGAACCCCCCCCCTACTCCTCTGAGCTAAGCTACAGGCCTTTTTCCACCTATCCTGTTGCGGGTCGACGAAAAAGCTCGTTTGGCCCGTAACAGAATCCATTAACACAATTATTATTATTACATTATTATTACTGTGTTCAGCAATTATTCGTAATTGTATTGAGGCGTAAATGAGGTGGTGTGGAGGTTAATGATGTAAATATGCGTAGCTGCGAACTAATCAGGTAAGTGTTTTTTTTATTGAGGTTTTGTTACAGCTATGTTTCTTACCCTAAGGTTACTTTTAAAATGGAGGGTCGGAGTGAATTGTTCATACAGTAATCCCAGCATATTATTGTAAAGAATAAAGCAGGTTGTAGAACATCTAACCCCTAATCAGTATCAGCTGCCAACACGGATATATACCGGATGTTTATCAAAATAGGTTACTGCTTTAAAAAATCATGGAAACAGTGGAAGAAACTTATTAGTACCGCAATTTTCATAAAACCTAGTAACCTTGTCCGTCAAATCCACAACCAGTGTTATCTAATATACAATTTGCTTTAATTTGTGAATGCGATTAACACCGTTCCAGTTTCTCAAGAATGTGGAACACAGCGAGCACGCTATATTAGCTAAAAGCTATTGGAGCGTAAAATATGCATATTCGCCGACCGGCTAACGTTATTTTATATAAATGGTAATGAGCTTGGCCGAGGTTGGAGAAAGTACACGATCATTGGTGGAGTGGAAGTAGACGCTTTATTATCGGATGAGAATCGAGCATCCAAACAATAAAGTTCACGATCTGCGCTCTTCGCTGCTTGGGAACATTGCTCAGTTTTATGCAGATTTGAACAGGAAAGTGCAGATTCATCTGGGATGATTAATGTGGAAGACGTAAAAGCTAATTGTGATATAAGTCACGGGTATGGCGGTTTTAGGCAAATCCTAGGTTAGTTACATTGTAAGATGGAAGCAGACTACTTATATACCGTAAGGAAGAAAATAAGATTACCATTTTTCCCCATAACTTTCAAGCATGTAGTGAATTTTTAACTTTGGAACAACTAAAATGGTAACAGTTTGAACGATCTCATTGATTTGATGATTTCCATTTTTAGTTGCCTTACTCATAGGTATTTCTTCTAGAGATGAAGTCAGTTGCTAATTAAAAACTTTCGCAAAATAATCTTTAAGATAATTCTAGATGTAGTGGTATTTTACCTACGGCTTCAATGATAAGATAAGTTTCAGGTACAGACAGAGGTCGATAATAAATAATAGCTTACAGCAAAAAATGAGAAAGTTAGATTGGTTAAAGTACAGGACCTCTTGATAGTTTTTGTATGCAGTGCTTGTTAAATGTTTTTTATCAATGAATAAAACCTGCTATAAAAATTGTAATAAAACAGAGCTGCTAATTGAATTCAGAGTAAAACGAAAGTGCTCATGAATAAAATGCAGCAAGTGAAGTTTTCCCTTCGTAACACACCTTTTGTTGTAAAAAATGCTAATAGAATTTATATTGAAAATTATTTTACTATAACGTGTCGACAGAATGTATTGTCTCATTATTTCAAAATCCAATTTGGCGTTTTAGTTACTTGATAGATTACTACATGCGACTAAAGGTTAGTCTGATAGTTGAGTTTTTATGCCTTGGCACCTGCAAGATCGTGAATCATAGCCTTTTCATCATTATTGAACTCAGGATTGGGGGATTTTTTCATTAGATTTTATTCTACAAACCCCGCTTAGATAACCACATTCAAAATGTTTCATTATACCATGATAGAACCTTTCTTCTTCTTCTTCTTCTTCTACTTCTATTTATTTGCATTCTTTTTATTATTTTAAAATTTTCCTGGTTATTCTGCTGAATGTAACTGTCAACTCTCCTTTCATCGTTTACGCTGGTTACATGGTCTTCCAAAGGATCTCCTGCTATTTTTTACTATTTTGTCTTGTGTTGTTATGTCTATGTGTTCATTTCATGCTGTTCTCCTTTCTTGGAACTATCTGACGTCATTCTGTATTTTGCAGTTGCTCCTCATGAAGCTATTTGTCTGTGTATCTTGTAATGTCTATTTGTTTGAGACCTGATTAGTTCAATACTATTACAGTTTTTATGTCGCAGAAATCTAACTGCTATGCTATGCTCCTTCAAAATTTTGATGGTATTGTAGTTAGAGATGTTGTTCTTGGTTGCTTTTGGAAGTTCCTTCCGTTGCATATTATTTTTTTGACTCTATTTAAATAACCAGATAAAAAATGTTTTATTATACCATAACTAACGTCGCCTTCTCCTTCTTCTTTTTCTTTTTCTTCGCCTTCTTCGTTTTATTTTAGAATTTCAACTGGTTCTTCCGCGGATCGTAACTTCCAACTCTCCTTCCATATTTTACAGGATTTTCCAATAGCCGATTTCCAACTTTATTTTTCGATTCTGTCTTGTGTTGTTATGGCTGTGTGCTCGTTTTACCCTGTTTTACTTTCTTGGAACCATCTGACGTCATTTTGCATTGTATAGTTACTCCTCATGGAGCTATTTGTCTGTCTATCTCGTAATGTGTTCTCTTCTTTGAGATCTAATTATTTCAGTACTATTATAGTTTCTATGTCGCAGAAATCTAGCTGCTTGTTCAAAATTTTAGTGGTCTTGTTCTTAGTTGCTTCTTGGGAGCTCTTCCATTGGATATTATTCTGTTGACTGTATTTAGATACCCACATGCAAAAATGTTTCGTTATACCATGACTAACTTCTTCTTCTTCTTCTCCTTCTTCTTCTTCTTCTGTTCCGTTATCTTCATATTCTTCTAATTTTTTTAGAACTGCAACTGGTTGTTCCGCGAGAGGTAACTTTCAACTCTCATTTCAGAGTTTACAGGATTTTCTAATATCCAATCTCCTGCTTATGTCTGCATATCTCGTAATGTGTTTTCCTGTTTGAGATCTGATTATTTCAGTAGAATTACAGACAGTTTCTATATCGCAGAAATCTAGCAACTTGTTGAAAATTTTTGTGGTTTTGTAGGTAGAGTTGTTGCTTCTGGTTGCTTCTTGGAAGCTCCTTTCGTTCGATATTATTCTGTTGACTCTATTTAGATACCCACATGCAAAAATATTTAATTATATTATTACTAACTGCTTCCTCTTCCCTTTCTTCTTCTGTTCCGTTATCTTCACCTTCTTCTTCTTATTTTTACCACTATCTCGTGTGTTATCATGTACACGTGTCGTTCTACCCCCTTTTCATTTTCTTGAACCACCAGACTACATTATGTATTTTGCAATTGTTTCCGATGGAGTTGTTTGTTTGTCTGTCTTGTAATGTCTTCTTCTATCTGAGACCTGCTTTAATATTATTACTATCGCAGATACCTATTTGGCTGCAACGTTTCGGCAGTCATCTAGTTAGTCCTGTTGCTCTTGATTGTTTCTTGGCAGCTCCTTCCGATAGATTTTATTCTATTATTTTCGTTTCGATTACTACATTCAGAAACGTTTCATTATACCATGACAAAACCCTTCTTCTTCTCCGGCTTTTTTTGTACCTTCATATTATTTTAGAATTTCTCTTAGTTATTCAGCGGCAAGTAACTGCCAACGGAGCGTTCACCGTTTACAGGACCTTCCTATGGATTTCCTGCTTATTGTTACTATTTTCTCTTGTGTTATTAATCTATGTTTCCCTTCCACCCTTTCTTCCTTTCCTGTATTTCGCAGTTGTTCCTGCTGGAGCTGTTTGTATGCCTATTTTGTGATGTACTGTTCTGTCTGAGACTTGTTTGCTCCAATTTTATTAATGCTCTTGTGTTGTAAGAGCTTAGCTTCATGTCCGATGATTTAGTGGTCTTCCGCATAGTCGTGTTGTTTGCTTCTTATTACATTAAATTTTACTCTATTATCTCTATTAAATTCAAATGTACTTCATATACTATGACAAAGCCTTTCTTCTTACCCTGCTACTTTTCTCAATCTTATGTGTTATTATTATATATTAATCACTCTGGATAAACTGCTGAGGGTAACTACCAACTCTCGTGTTATCGTTTAGAAGATCTTTTAGTGGATTTGCTCTTTATTTTTACTATTCTCTCTTGTGTTATCGTCTATACGTGGTCGTTCGACCGTTCTCAGTTTGTTTGAAAAATTTTAAGACATCTCCCGATTGTTCCAATACTATTACTTACGGCTTTTGGGCTACAAAAACCTAGCTGCCTGTCCAACGTTTTGGTCTTCTAGGTAGTTGTGTTATTTTTGCTTGCTCTTTGGGAGTTTCCTCCACTCGTTTTTTGCTATTGATTCCATTTACATTACCACATATAAAATGTTTCAGTGTACCACGATAGAATTCTTCTTCTTCTCTTCCTTTTTCTTATGCTTCTTTATCTTCAACTTCTTCAGGATATTTTAGAGTTTCTTCTGGTGGTGTTGAGATAAATAACTACCAATTTTCCTTTCATCGTTTAGAAGATCTTCCAATGGACCCCTTGCTAATTTTTGCTATTCTCTCTTGTATTATTATGTCTATGTATTTGTTCTTCCCTTTCTTCTTCTTTGAATTATTTGACGATATTTTGTATTTTGCAGTTGTTCCTGATGGCGCTGCTTTACTGTTTGTCTTGTAATATCTTCTTTTCTCTGAGATCTGTTTGTTCCAATAATATTACTGCCCTTTTGTCGCCAAACACTAGCTGCCTGCCCAACGATTTCTGGTAATTTTAGGTAAGTTTGTTGTTCTTGGTTGCGCATTGGTAGCATCTACTGGATTTTATTCTATTAACTGTATTTAGATAACCTCATGCAAAAATGTTTATTTATACCATGACTACTTTTTTTCTCTATCTTTTTCGTTTTCTGCTGGTTTTTCTTCGCCTTCTTCTTATTATTTTAGAATTTAGCTGATGATTTTGCGGAAAGTAACGGCCAACACGCCTTCCATCGTTTAAAAAATTTTCCAGTAGATCTCCTGCTTCTCTTTATTATTCTCTATTGTGTTATCATGTACAGGTATTCCTTCCACCCTTTTATCTTTCTTTGAACCATCTGATGATATTCTTTGTTTGCCACTTGTTTCTGATGGGGTTCTTTGTTTGTCTGTCTTGCTATATCTTGTTCTATGTGAGATTTGCTTGTTTCAACATTATTACTGTTTTTGTATCGCAGAAACCTAATTGGTTAGCCAACGTTTTGGTGGCATTCCAGGTAGTCGTGTTGTTGTTGGTTGCTTCTTGGTTCCTTCCATTGGTTTCTATTTTATTGACTCCACTTAGATGACTAAATTTAAAAATGTTACAATATACCATGAAACCCTTCTTTTTCTTATTATCGAGTTTGTTTCTTCAGATTTTTCTTATTATTTTAGACCTTCATCTGGTTCTTCCGCGGGAGGTAACTGCCAACTCTCCTTTCATCGTTTATAGTCTTCCAATGGATCTCCTGCTTATTTTACTATTATTTCTTGAGTTATCACGTATATGTTCCTTGAACCCTCTAACACCATTATCTATTTTGCGGTTGTTCCGAATGAAGCTGTTTGTCTGTCTACCTTGTAATATTTTCTTCTGCCTGGGACTTTTTGGTTCCAATATTAATACTGTTCTTGTGTTGCCGAAGCCTAGCTGTTTCTTCAACGTTTCGGTGGTTTTCTAGGTCCTATTGGTGTTGCCCTTGATTGCACCTTGAAAGCTTTTCCAATTGAATTTCATTCACTTGACCCCATAGTTAACCGCAAGCAATATATTTCACTATACCATGATGAGAAGGAAGGCTCTCCTTCTCATTCATCGTATTCGGCTCTTTTGGCCTCACCTTTGCCTTATTATTTTAGAATTTTTTACAATTATTCTGCGGAAAGTTGCTGCCAATTCTCATTCCATCATTTAGAGGATCTTCCAATGGATCTTTTGCTTATTTTTACCAAATATATGTAAAATACTATTTATTTAATAATTACCTACTCGCGATATTCAATATAATATAATCAAAATATGCAATTACATGCACAGCAGTTTATTAAAAATCGTACGATAATCGAAGCAATATTGAAAAGAATATTGTATACTGAGGTGGCAGTACAAATCAAAATGCATATAAATCCAGGCTCTGGTCAGTAATATATTGAAATTGATGGAAAACCGGAAAACCCATTGTTTTTATTAAATTATTGCTTAATTATTAAATTAAGAAAAGTGGTAAAAAATGACCATAAATAATTACCCAATTTTGCAAAAGTAAAGATAGAACTGACTAAATTGGTGAATTATTTTTAATTTTCTTCGTATTTATATAGGTTGCTTAAAATGAATTTCTATAGTTGATTAAACTTATCTAAAATATTTCTTATAAAACAATACCCATTGTCTGGAAAATTGTGTAGGTGTATTTTTATTTTATATCGTAAATAATATCAACAATTAGATTGATAAACCGCAGTAGTAGTGAAATAATAATCCAAATAATAATATAGTGCTTGTGTTAGTAGTGATTGCTTTTTATTAATATTATCAATTATTAATTTAGTATTACTGGGAGGAAGGTATAACATTCTGGAATGCGCTATTAAGAAATTTGAGTAGCAAATCATTGACAATAACTGCCTAACAGCAAATTTCTGTATAAGAATACAACAGTCTGTCGTATAGATGACCCGTTTCACACTTTCGCATTGTATTTGCATAACTGCACACAATAATTGTAATTTATTACTTGTGAACTAGAATATATTAATACAAGAATATAATTGTCTTTTTATATAATCTAGTAGTGACTAATGTTTTAAACTTTCCACCTTCTGTCAGTAGTTTATATTTAATAGTTTATGAATGAACTTTAAGTTACTATTTAAAGTTATTTACTGAAAACTTCCCGAAAATCGTAACATTGCATGGAAAGGTAGCCTTGATGGAAAGGTAGGTTTCCAACTAATATATATTGTTGTGATACCCTACAATCTTAAGACGTAGAACAACCAAAGAAAGAAATTACTGTTCTAATTAATCGACTTAATCCCAAGATAAAATAACGTATTGAGATTGGTGAAGGTAACTCACATTCTATACCACGACTATATGAGACGCTCAGGGTAAATGCTGTATTCATGTCTTGGAACTCACTGCAACTCTGTTTAATTTAGAAAAATAATGAATGTTCGATGGTAACTGAAAGGAAGTCAGAATCTACAACCCATTACATGTATGCCCTTTCATTTTACAAAATTTTATGATTACTAGTTAAAACACATACAAAAAAACAAACATAATTTAATCTTCTCTATTACGACCAGAACTTTAGTTTAATGCATCACCCACATTGTTCGTTGTCACAATCATAGACCACTGACCTCTTTCTTCAGTAGATCCCGGAAATCAGTCCAAAAACACTCCTACCAGCTGTCCAGAATTGTTCTAACTTCCAACTTGGCTCCAATTGAAACTCTCTTTACTTCTACCTTCTCCGGGACATAGTTCGTAGTTAAATCGTTCACAAGCTATTATTCTTGCTTAAGAACAAATTTAAAAAATATATCTGTTGTTCTTTAGAAATTTATTCACTAGCTTAGAAAAAAGCTTTTACAATATTCGATGTAACAAAATACAGTAACAACTATCTCATTCTAAGACTTTTATACCAAGGTACGTAAAAACACCCCTCTTTATTTATATTATTTTTCTCGTAACTAATCAATAAAAGTTCTTACTTTTCCTTCTACCAATGAGGATCAAGATTTTCAATCACAACCTCCTATCTACTAACAAATCACATCATATCTAAACAACCATCGGACATCGCATGCAATAGATAGAATTACTCTCTTCCTTCCTATTATAGAGGGAAGGAAAAAAATATTATCTAAATGCACTTTTGAATTGATTTAGGCCAAAAAGGAAACAGATCATCGAAAGCTCCAAATCCCATCATACATCATCCCTGGTTCACTATCATCGATATAAGATTTTATGGAACAAAAATTAAATACTGAAATACCTTCACATCCCCATATGATATCACAGCAAAATATATTTTTAAAACACTAAACCACAGTATACTTCTTCTCGTTTCCTCCTTATGCCCCTTCAGAGCGTCGGAGGTGTTACTTCTTAATCTTCATTTATCCATTTCTTCCAGCTCTTCTGTTCTGCGGCCATCTTCTTCATTTGCTGTAGCGTCTTACTTCTCTCTCTCCCTATCTCCTCTATCTGTTCTAACCACGTTTTCCTCGGCCTTCCCTTTCTTCTTTTCCCTTGTCTTTTGCGCTCCATAACTCGTTTTACCAGCCTGGTCTGCTTCATTCCAATTATGTGCCCGTACCAGTTTAGCTTCCTCTTTTTGATGTTTACCTCTATCGATTCCTGCTTTAGTTCTCCTCTAATGTAGTCACTTCTTAGGCGGTCCATTTTTGTGTTTCCCGCAATTCTTCTTAGTTGTTTCATTTCTGCTGCATTATTTGTGCTCTCATGCTTTTTGCTTGTTACCCATGCTTCGCTGTCGTATAGTATCGTTGGTATGGTGATTGAGCTGTAAATTTGAAGCTTAGTCTTTTGGTCTATTTCTCCCTTACCGAATATTGTCTTGTTTAGGCTGTAATATATTTTTGTCGCCTTCCTTGCCCTGTTCGCTATTTCTAGATCTATTTTCCCATCGTGAACATCACTCCTAGATACTCGCAAGATGACACCATCTTTATTTGTTCTTCTTTACATTTAATCGAGTCTCTATTTCTTCTATTTTCCTCCTGTTTGTCTATCTTCATACATTTCCATTTGTTGATGTTAATTTTCATGTTCATTTTTTCTATCTCTTCTACCCAAATGTTTAGTAGTGTGCATTTTATTCTGTGTATCCGCCATTAATATTATACCATCAGCGTATAGCAGTCCTTCCATTTTCACCGGAAGCATATTTGTGTATCCTATCGTTACCTGGAGGTGTTTAGTCCTTTTCTTGGTATTTTTCATTATTTTGTCCATTATTAATATGAATAGCGTCGGGCTAAGACTATCTCCTTGCTTAATTACATTGTTTATGTAGAACTCTTTTGATCTTTTTCCACCCATTTGTACTTTTCCTTTCATTCTGTTGTATGTACTTTTGGTTACTTCTATAATTTTTTGGGTTATTTCAAGTTCTTCCATAACTTTCCATATGGTATCTCGGTTGATTGAGTCAAAAGCCGCTTTGAGGTCTATGAGCAAAATATATAGTTCTTTTCCCCGTTCGTTTCTTTTCTCTATTAGATTTCTCAGTATAAATATATTATCCATAGTTTGTCTCTCTCGTCTAAAAGCTGATTGCTCCTCTTCCAGTTTTCCTTCTATTTCCTTCTTTAGTCTGCCTTCTACAATTCTTGTATATAGTTTGAATGCAACTGGGGACGGGCATATATCTCTATAATTCCCGCATTCGAATTCATCCCCTTTTTTATGAATTGGTACCATTAAATTTTCTTCCCAATCTTTCGGTATTAAGTTGGTTCTCCATGCTTCCTTCATTATTTCCAAGAACCATTTTTTCTCTTCTTTGCCTAGCCATTTTATCATCTCTGGATCTATATCGTCTGCACCACCAGCTTTTCCTGTCCGAATTTTCCTTAGTCCCTCTTCTATTTCATCTATGCTTATTTCTTCTGTCTGGTTACTATTGTCCTCCATCACGTTTTGATTACCCATCGTCCCTACTGCTCGTTCTTCTGCATCGTTATCGTATTTATTTTAGTAATATTCCCTCCACGTCTCTAGAATTTCCTCTAAGTTTGTCCTTATACCGTTATTCTTATCTCTTATGCCCTTTATCTCTTTTCTTTTACCGCCCCTTAAAGTTCGTATTTTATTCCAGAAACTCCTATTATTTACTTTGTAGCTTTGTTCCATTTCATCGCCAAAGTCTTTCCAGCTCTTCTTTTTTGCTTCCCTTCTTATTTCTTTCACGTTTTCCCTATATTTGTAATATTCTGTTCTGTCGTGTTCCGACTTTGTGCTGTTACATTGTTTCCATACTTTTTTCTTTCTTTTCACTTCTTCCTGTATTTCTGTATTCCACCAGCTCGTTCTCTTGCAATGTCTATCAACCTTTAGCCTTCCGCAAATGTGTTCTGCTACTCGTAATACTATATCTTTGAATTTATTCCATCGATCTTCTAAATTCCATCCACTTTTTCCCTCTCCAATATCTCAAATTCGCTATCTGTTTCTTCTTGGTATCTCTTCTTCCGATCGGCATTCTTTAGTCTTTTTATTGCTATATATACTATATACAAAAAATATTGCGCTCGGATATTTTCAGTTAAGAAGTTTCCATATTTATATTTGAATGTTTTTTGAATATGTAATATTCTAATTATCACAGTGAATAGGAATTTTCAAAGAAATCCTGTTCAAATTATACAAGGTGCTTCTAAACATTTATTTATTCTAGTTATTCTCCCTTAAATCACATAGTACTACAATGTAAGTAGCCTTTATGTTTCTTCTCCAATTGTGGTAAACTTCCCATGTAATTAAAGTTACCTAAAAGATATTTCAATCTTAACCTCTCAAAAATAGAAGGACACCACTCGTCAACCGAAAATTAGCCTGTAGGTTATCTTACAAGTTAATTAACCATAGAGCAACTCTAAGGCATCCTCAAAGTCGCTAAAAGGTTAACCCTAAAAGATGTCTAAAAGCTAACATTGAAAATCACATTTTGGACACCTTCTCGACATACCTAAAAGATAATATTGAAAGTCATCTTTTGGGGACATCCTCGACATAACCAAAAGTTTTGCCCTGTGGTTGACCTTTATACCACCCCAAGAAGGTATCCTTGGGGTACCTTTAACGATGTGAAAATGATAAGCACATTGACGGTAAAAAAGTGAACTGAGATCCATAACTGCTCATTCTGCCAAAAAAACCTTTAAGTGTATGTGTAAGGCAACCCCAGCCTGTATTCAAAGAATGCTATTACGGTTTGAATTAAAGATGATCATTTTATTTCTTATAGATGAGCAAATAAAAAATACATATACAAACAATTGCTATATATTATTAGACAAATATGTTACATACAATAAATTGTGTACTCGCAAAAAGTATCAATTTTAACCGTAATATCCAAGACATTGTTTTTTATAGTGACTTCTTAAGTTTTTCGGCGAACATCCAGACCCATGCTTTCGTAGGGGATAAACTATCCAGTTGTGTGTCACCAGATACTTTGGGTATATTTAAAATTTGCGTATAAGTACTGTAACAGAAAGGGAGAGACAGTATTTTTGTTGTCCTACTCTATTTAATCCTGTATGCCTCTATTAATTGTGGAACCGCTATACCTATGACTATTCTAGAAGCACAACTACTTTCTCTCTTTTGGGTTGTGTATTTATTGGAACAAATGCCACAACAATGAAACCTAGTAGTAGAGGATAATGCAAAAGCTAGGAAGATCTATTCTATGGAGTTTGTAGGAAGAATAACGTGTACAAACAACATACATACAACAAGCAAGAATAGATATAAAAACGCGGAGACCAATAAAGTTAGAATAAAAGATGTAGGTATGAATCTATAGATGAAGCATTCTAAATTAAAAAAGCGAAATAAAGTTATAAGCAAATGGAAGCTGGAAAATAGAGACAAAGGATGGTTGGAGGAAAGCCGTATGGATGAGAGCACGAAAAGTAGGAGGAAGAAGAGGAAGTAAAAATAGAAGAGAAGAATGGCTACAGATAAGAGTAGGAGAGGTAGAAAGATTTGTAAAGGAAACACGCTTATATAGAAAAACAAGGTGTTACAAGAGCCAAAAAACTAAAGTATGCACAAATAGAAGAGGCAGAAATGATACATGGGAGTAAGTGTGAAAAGAACTGAGTTACAATACATGGCACGCTCTTATGTAAGAAATTGATAACAATGTTACATATAAATGAACTACTAACACATAAGTAATAGAAGACAAGGGAGGGGTTAAGAGTCGCTAAGATAGTAATAACGGAAAGGGTAAGACAACAAAATAAATAAAATGAAGGTGAAAGGAAATTAGTAACGAACACGTACGTGTTAATGCACGAAATGGCGAAAACGATTAGATATAAATGGCTAAAGACGATAAACATGAATAAAATGAGAGAAGGGAGGGTAGGAAGAGACTGAGTGATATAGTAACAAGATAAAAGAGATAATAAATACAACCGAGAGTGATATTTCTAGGGGAAAATATCATTATGGTTTCTAAGAAAATTATCTCTTTACTGGTACGCTAGTGTGGAATGTAACCACGTAGGGTTGTCCAAAAGTTAACCAAGAAAGATGACAAAAGAATGGCAAAAATGATCTTGGACGGTAGCTTGAATAAACATAAACACGTTTGCTTTATTGTATTATGGACTAACGAACAATATTTTTGTTTCTGTTACTATATTTGTTAATCATTTCTGTAAGTAAGTAATTGAAAAATGGATAATACACAATAATAACGTTGCATGTAGGTTTAAGTGGTAAATAATTTTCTTACCGATTACAGGGAAATAAGATATTCCATCAATAGCTAAAATGACTTGAGTATTATTAAATCCAGTTGCAATATACTGAGTTATTAACAACAGTAAGTGCAGCAGTACTTAAACATTTAGTTTTTTATAATGACAAGAATTTTTTGGATTTGTGCTAATTTTACAATTAACATACTTAGATTATTAGGGGTTTGTAATTAAAGCTATTCGTATGATTGCCAACATTTTATTTACATACCTAAATAATTCAATATACGCAATTATAAAACTCATTTATCTGGTTCACTGTAATCATATCAATGTCATCACACTCACTATCACTGTCCTCATTCATATTAATAATAGGTTCAACGTCATCTATCATATTGTCCATTTCTCGCATCGAATGTTTCATTATAATAGCTCTCTTTTAGCAGGGATTTACAAGTACCTTTTTTTTGTTAACTCATACAACCTGTGATAGAGCATGTAACCGAAAACTAACCACTATATGTCGCTTTAAAGATATGCAACTATAAGGTGCACTTGAAAGGTAGTCAAATGCCAACCTTTTTGGTTGCGACAAAGTTAACTACTTAGAATAACTATTTCTCAATTTTAAGTTGAACGTGACGGATACTGTAATTTTGGTAATCACTACGCATGCACAAAGGACGCCTATAAGTTACCCCCGGTAGGGCATCTTTCCAGGTTAAGAAATAATCACGTTGTGGACCGTCAAGGTTAAATGTGGTTATGTGGTTTCATTGTTTCGGAAAATTAACAGTCCCAGCTTTATTTCTTTCCAGTAAAATGCACCATTAAGCGTGAAAAACTGATGAAATCTCTAAGCTGAGGCAAGGTGTGATATTAGCGTTGGTGAGGTTATGGCTTGTGCCCCATGAAGTGTGTTGTGTGATATGTGTTTACCCGAATGGTTGCGAATTACCTACTTGTTATTATATGTCGTTTACAAGCGTTGGGCATTATTGCCGTTATTTTACAATATTGGTGTGTCTATGTAAGTAGTTAATGGAAACAGTAGCATAGTAAATATAACTAGCTATATGAGTAGATAATATGTGCGGCATATTTAATTATTATTCATCTAGAAATTATTCGAGAGGTAGTCAGCTGGCAGAGGTGGTCTCGTAAAATTATTATTATTATTATTATTATTATTGTGAAGGGTACATCAAAGCAAAGATGGCATCGGCTGACTTTGTTTGAGGGATTGGCTAACTAAGTTTTAACTCTCTCCGTCGAATGTGGGGGCTTAGGGAGATTTTCTCCGCGACTCGTATAAATAACAGAGTGACTGGTTGGACGTAGTCCAATTACCTGGTTCCCTCTGTAGGATTGGTGCACCATAAGATATGCATAATTGCAGTAATTAATCTATGATTGCGACTGGCTGCTGCCGCAGCAACTAGCCGGCAGACGAGCTTCCTTATCCTGTTCGAATTCCAATTTAGGCGATGGGGATGCAGGATCCTCGGTGAGTACAACTGCCAAATATTTATTGACAGATTAGTAAGTGCGTGTTGCACGTCACCTGACTGTCGCCGCTAGTGAGTTCAGACTGCATTCGCTGGTTGCTTACTTAGGAATTGCATAAATGAAATGCAGAAGCGTTACAACCGTATTTAAATTTAAAACTAGTAGTTTTTATACCTAATCCTAACAAAACCTATATAATATATATTTTTTTAAATTTATTTAACTGCATATTTACAATCTACTCCTAAATGTAGAGTAATAAGTAAATTATATACAAGAATATAACATGAGTAGAGTAATCGTCCATTGACCATTCTCTCGAATACCACTAATAGGTTATGTTTTACTAATTCATGTCTTGCATCTCTTGCCTTAGGTCTGTAGGCCACTGTCTTCTGAGTCTCCTCTCTACCTCTGGGGGATTTATTATTTCTGATACCAGGTCATTCTCGTGTCCTTCAATTCGTTCGAAGTATAGTGTCATAAGTCTCTCGATTTCCTGGGTGAGAAATGGAATGCTCAGGTCATTGTGTAGAGTAAGGTTCGACACGTACCATGGCGCGTTCGCGATGGAACGTATGATTTTAGACTGAATCTTTGAATTATTTTTAGGTTTGAAGGTTTTGTACATCCCCATAATTGTATTACGTAAGTCCATATAGGTTTAAGGATACATTTATACAATAGTTTATTATCTATTGATAATTTGGATCTTCGTCCTATTAACCATGACATCTCTCTGAATTTTATGTTAATTTGCTGGCATTTGGTTTTGACATGTTTCTTCCAAGTAAATTTTTGGTCTAGATATAACCCTAAGTATTTCACTTCATTTTTTACTGGTATTTGAGTATTGTTCAGGAAAACTGGCGGACATACATGCGTTATGTATAATATATGGGGTCACATTTATAATTTCGGCTTCTCAAATGTCTTTCGGGGACTTCCCTTCTACGGCACACATTATTATTTACTTTTGGAAATCTGTTATTCAAAACTTATGATCTGGGAGTAACGGCAGCTGCAAATGTAATTACTTGAATAATCTTTGGAATTTCGCCTCTTAAACAAGTAAAATGTTATCTTCTTGTGTTGAAGTACTTGGTTCCCTATAACTATTGTGTTTTCATCATCATATCTACGTGTTTTTATTGGGCCAAGATTAAACTGTATATCTGCGCAATAAATCACAACAATAAAGTGCTATTTTTATTTCAAGTAAAATTAAAATAGTGCTGTTTGGGCAAACTAAAACTTGAATCGTTTTATCTGGCCGCAATAGCGGCTAGAAATCTAAAGAATGGGCGCACTTCAAAACGTAGTTACTTGAGCAAGGTAAGAAATTTCGTCTTTGATACTAATTTTGCAATTTGAACTAAAACCTTATCTTTGTCTTGAAGTACCCGTTTCCGTAGAATTATCATCGATTTCATCATAATAAGTGTTGTTATTTGTCAAGGTTAAACTGTATTACTACGCAATATACCAGAATATTGCAGCACCAGTTTAGATAATGCTACTTTAGGTTTATTAAAACTAACAATAAAGTATGGGTGTAAGGATACCAATATCTATCTTAAATCAAGAAAAATGTGATAATATTTATACAATTTTTTCTTTTACTTCTTTCAGTTAGACAGGGTGCTCCATCTAAGTTGTCCCTCTTTATAAATGCTTGACGCAACCCAACATACATATAGCATGTTAACCAAAATCACGTTTTCTTAAATTTAATTTCATTGAACAATTTTGACTGATCACGGCAACACTAAATCGAGCTGTCCATTTCCTTGAATTTTATGAGATGTTTTCAAACATCTCTTACTCATTTTTGATGGATACCGCGGAAATACAGTTGCAGTCCGCAATACGAGGAGGTATTGATAAGTCCTACTTAGCCTACCAAATAAAACGCCACAATATTTCAAAACAAAATTTTATTTATTCAACATAATCTCCTATAAGACTTATATATTTAGCACAACGTTCATAAAGTAATTCTAAGCAATAATAAAAAATTGTCTTGGTCTGCAAACCACTCCTCAACGGCACATATTGCTTCGTCATTTGTCGAAAATCTTTTACCTTTCAAATGTTTTTTGAGTTTTAGGAACAAATAATAGTCTGACGGTGCTAAATCCGGAGAATAGGGCGCGTAGTCAACCAATTCAAAACCAATTTCGTCAATTTTTTTCAGTGCAATCAACAACTTGTGAGTAGGAGCGTTGTCTTACAAAAAGGGCACACCTCTGGCAAGTTTTCCGCGGCATTTTAGACTGACAAGATTAGATCCAGTGAGAAACATAGAAATAAGAGAAGAAGTGGAAGTCGACATCGATATAACTGAAACCGTTGGAGCTAAATGTTTAAAGTGGTATGAATATATAGAGAGAATGCCAGAAGAATGATGGCAAAAAATAATATGGAAATGGAAGCCCCCACAGAGAAAAAAGCGGGCAGACTCAGAAGGGCATGGGGACAAGGAATCCAAGAAGAGACACCCAGTAGAAATCTACAGCCCGGCGATTCGATCGATAGAAGGAAGTGAAGCTAGGGTGCGACAAGCGGCGTCAATCGTAACCAAATTCGCAGTTATATAAGAAAATAGTCATTTTTAGTTTTTTTGGGAATAATTTCTAAAATATTGGAAGTTAAAAAAATTCTCAACAGAATCTGAATCAGCACTCAGTACTACACAACTTGGCCCATTTAAAAATCTATCGATTTTTAATAATAACGAAGATACCCATGGTAGCATACTCAATCTGGGACACACTGAATATGACGCGCTATCCTACTAGAAGACCACCGGCTGAAAGAATATTTCAACATCTTTAAGAAACTAAGGTAAGTGTGTTAACTCTGAAAGAATTCTGTAGACAACGACTACGAAAGTTAAAATGAGCCGTGTTTAGCGGCACTGCAGAAGATTGTAATACCTAGGAACCAAAAAAGAATAAAATACTAGGAGCAGTACAGCAACTTTGCAAGGCCCAGGCATCAAGGACAGGGTTCAACCAACTACAATCGAAGAAAGGAGGGTAGATAAGTCTAGACGCCACCTATTTTAAATTAATACCAGAAAATCGGTACAACAATATACAATAAAACACGACAACATCAAGTTACCAAACTTTGATTTCCGTCCAATAATAATAATCACGCCGAACATAACCCAACGTGAATTAACACAAAATAATGTATATATAATGGACTGCAAAATTAGATTATAACAGAAGTAAGGATCGCAATAATATGAAATTACTTATGAATTCTAAAGCATTACATCAGATTTCAACCCGCAAACACAAATCACGACTAAACCCGCCAAGTACTCAAAGTTTGTCAAGGCCTCGCGAACCAAATACCCAGATTAAAAATACCTAAATTATGGCATTAGGTCCCGACGCGCTCGTTAATCAAAATCAAAACTTTTCGCATTATTTCCCGTAATTATTGAGTTCTAAATAAAACGATTTGTGTACACTGTCGACCATTTGACAAACACAAACATAATGTTACATATAAACCAAGAACAAAATTAATCTTTGATTTTAACTGAAATCACAGTAATTATAAAACTTAACTATCCAACCATCTATTTATAGATAAAGAATAACGTTACGATGACCTCTTCCTGGTTGAAATTACAGTTTTCGGAATCTCCATCGTACAACCAACAATTTATTTTAGAATTAAATAGAATCGGAACGGATACACCTGTAATACTGATCAACGGCGATTATAGTTCGAACTGCAAATTATGTTGGGGAGTAAGCAGGAATGGTGCCGGCCTCGGTGGTCTAGTGGTTAGCGATGCATCAGCTACATTCTGCATGTGGAAGATAAACACCAATCCCGTCGAAATATCTCCAGGGTCACCTTTATTTTAATTGACGATAGATAACTTCCGCCGTATCGCATTCGCTTAAATAAATTCAAATGACTTAGAAATAAAACAATAGGAGTTGCATGTTTCCAAGATTACCAATAGATGTTAAACTGGCAAAAGAACTTCCTCAAAGAGATTAGCACAAAAATCGGGATAACTCCCTGGAATTCGTATCACTACTATCGATATCTAAAGTTCCACAATTGTGGTTTTAAAAATTAAATTGGGAAATGTCCCAAGACCTAGAATGTCTTCTAAAAAGAATGTAAAAACACGTGTACTTTCTATGAGAGTTCAGAAATAATGAATGCCACACTGAAATGTCAAATCGCCATTTCCTAAACCGGAATACAAATGGATGAAAGGAAATGCAAAGAAAGCCAAAATTGAATTAACCAGAAGCATAAAGTATGGAAGGCAAAATTCATCTTGGAAATTAAATATAAAACAACTAGGAGCAAGGAGTCGCACGTTACAAGATTCCTCGTGTAATATGGGTATTAGTAAAATATTAGTTACAAGAATTCTGAAAGTAAATCTAATTCATCCCTTTGATGCATGAACTGCATGAAAATAAGCCACAGACGAGATTGGAATTTTGTAATTTCTTCCAGAATCAGCTTCTTTACAACCCGTCTTCTTTAAATTGTGTGTTGCTTAGGGATGTGGCAAAATTCTCAAACAACAGTGAAAAGTGAATTTTTTTACCTGGGATATTGGAAGATGCAGAACTCAATGTATGACTATAACATTGGTACCGACATGATTTGATTGCTGTCGTGCTCACTATAGTTGGACTCTTAGAAATTACTTAATTAATGTATTTGGAGCAAATTGGATTGGAAGAGGAGCTGTGCATCCATGGTCACCAAAAATAGCGATATCACTTCTTTCGTCTTTTTCTTTTGGGTACAATTATAACACGCAAACACAAGTAATGACACTTGGTGATGTGGTATCCATTACACATTATACATCGGCGTTATTACCCCTTGTTCATTCGAATGCAGGAACACAATTATTAAAAGGAACTGGGTATGTCGCCTGCTAGGCATCGAGTCGGGGATTTAAATACTCGACCTTCCATGCCAGAGCCCAGTACTCTAACCACTGGACCACACTAGTGCTTACTTGAGTGTAGTGATATAAGTTTTGATATATGTATATTAATAGCTCTAAGAATGTAAGAAGATTAAACAGTTTTGTAAAGTTGTCAAGGTTTGCTTGGTCGTTTTGTGTTGTGTTGATGTTGAGCAGTGTGGTTGCAATAATCAATTATTAATTAACCAAATTAATTAGATCTTCTGAAGTCAACATCAGAAATGATTCAATTGCAGGAAGCTAATGAATTCAAATTTTAATTATGGTTTGATTGTGGCTTAAAATACAGCAATCTGCACAGAAGATTAAGATTGAATGGCCGCTCATTCTCCAGACCTGAATCCATTGAATTTCTTTCTTTGGGAAGATTTAAAGTCTAGAATTTAACCGAACTACCAAATAATTTGAAAGAATTAAGAAATAGTTAGTGAAATAAGAATTCATGCAAGCCATTCTGTTAATGTGACTGAATGATTTGTGCAAACATTTGATTATTGAAAAAGTATATATTATTTATTATTCATATACCGGTAGTAAAGCCTGGTGTTAGAGTTTACAGGTAGTACTAGTGCCTCTGACTTGACCTAACGACTACAACAATAGTGGGCAGACGGCTTTAACGTGCCCTACGAACCAGGAAATCGTACAGTAAAGGATGGTCATTTTGAGCATCTTCTCAAGTTATTTGTATTTTCCTATTTGTTTGTTTTTATTGTTATGTTGTCATGTGCAGCTGGGTAATAAAATAAAATACAAAGCATTATTGTTGAGTGTTTTATTCAGTATCTCTAGAATTATTATAAATAAAGGTATGGAACCTATGGTATATCACTGAACTCGCAAGAAAGAGTTCTATTGACATACCAAAAAAATATACAGGGTATTCTATTTAAAATAAAAAGGTTAATATTATTTCTGGTTAAACTGGAAGTCCTCTTAAACCGCCTATACCTTCATTGTATCCATTGTATGATGTACTTGGAACCATAGCAACTAACAAATGGAGGTGGGTGGGTCATGTCGTTAGACAAGAAAGATCTAGGTTGACAAACCACGTGACACAATGCAGAGCAAGACAAAATAGGCGAAACGTCGGATGACCGCAAAGGCGTTGGATCGATGATATAACAGAACATGCAGGAAGAAGATGGCATGAACTAGTCCAAGACAGAAGCAACTGGAAGGAAACGGGAGAGGCCTATATCCAGGAGTGGATTGTGAGGAACTGCTGAAGGGAAGAAGAAAATCCAACATAACCCTTTTCTTCCTAACAATTTCTTGAAATTTGAAAATGTGTATAAATAATTTATCAAATTGCGTAGGCTTTGAAAAACAATGGAAATACTAATGACAGTGACAGACTGTATTGCTAATTGTCATTTAAATTTAAATTATCAAAGTGCGCGCCGTTTATAAAACAATTGAAACTGATAGGTAGGTAACAAACAATTTGTTTCAATAATAAAATAGACTGTGTTTAAGTGGTGTACGTAGAGTTTCTTTATCGTGTTTTGTAATTGTCAAGATGTTCACCGTCGAAGAAGAGCAGGATATTACGATACCTACATGCACGGCAATAGAAATTCTGTTTAAGCTTCTGAAAATTATGCAAATTTTTATTCAGAGAGACAGCTACCTCATCGAAGAATGTTTCCGAAGATTTAAAAAACTTGGCTGTTTGTGGCAGGCTTAGAAGACCGCGAGGACCGCATAGAAAAGGAATTATTCCTAATGAAATGAATGTGCTGACTAAATTAGCGATTGAACCAGAACACTCCAGCCGAAGAAATTCTCAAGACGTGGTATTGATGATTCATGCGTAAAAAATCCTCAAAAAACATAAGTAAACATAAGCGGGGGTCTACGGCTGCTGCCGCTTCCCGCATCTCAATCGCCAAGAACGTCTGTCTTTCCATTCATCTTCGTGTAGGCTTCTATTTCTCATGTAACATTCTATCCCTTCAAGCCAGGTTTTCTTTGACTTTCCTCTCTTTCTGCGATTTGTGGGCCGGTACTTGAACATTCTCAGTGGCCATCTCTCCTCATTCATACGTCGAACATGTCCATACTATAATAGTTGCTTGTTTACCATCCTCTCTACTATGGTGTCGGATACTTTCGCTTCTGCTCTAATGATCTCGTTTTTAATATGTTCCAGTTTTGAGGTTCTGCATGATCTTCTTAGATAATCCATCTCTACTGTTTCCAGTTTTATCTAGTTTTTATCACTCATCTGCCAGCATTCAGATCCATACGTTGTTATGGGCTCCACAAAAGCTTTGTAAATCATTACTTTTGATTTAATTTTTATTTTTGACTACCAAAGTAGGGAATTTAATTTTTGTACTACTGCTTTTCCTTGCGTGATTCTTCTCTTTATATCTTCGTCGCATGTTCCATTTTTTTGTTATAATAGTACGCAGATATTTGTACTCGTTGCATTGTTCAATAGTTCCATAATCTGTCTCTATACTTTCTGCTTCTTCTCCTGTCACGAAATATTCGGGTTTTTGTAATTATCTTCAATACTAATTTTCATAGCATATAATCGCTATCATCCCGAGCGTTCGCTATAATAATTTGGTCATCGGCAAATAAAAGGCTGAAAAACCTAAGTACAATGATTATAAATCCACACCTATACGACCTCTTCATCCTGATGATGGTAATAAAAATACGACTTTCGTTATTGGTTACATGAAAAATTGAAACAAGATCGTCACTTTTCTAAAAAAAAATACTATAGGCTTATGAGCCTTTATTTACAAATTCGGAAATTTTTGGCGGGAAAACCGTTCATCACTATGCAATAAAGATTCCCCGTTTAATAACAGAGACTAGGCCACAATATCGATATTCTTTGAACGTATGGGCTGAGCTTTCAGATAATGCTGTTCTGGTTCCATTTTCTTATCGATAGGCATTTAAATGGGCTTGGATATTTGCATTTTTTGCAACAAATTTAGAAGATATGCAAGATAAATTACCATTAGTAACTCTTCAATACCATAAGTGGCACTAGCAAGACGGGGCACGTTTTCAAAATTCATAGCTTGGCACGATTGGTCCTGCTCGTTAGCCTCCACGACCGCCATACTTATACCATACTTATAACACATATGGATTACTTTGTGTGGGGTAATGTAAAAGACGCTGTGCTGTGTATGCATCCCCGGTGGAAAATATCGAACAGCTTAGGCTCAAAATCGAAAATGCCTCCAACTCCTTTCCTAGGCAGAATATCCAAAAAGCAGTGGACGAAATGAATTTGAGGACAAATCTCTGCATCGTAATAACGACGCGAACTTTAAATAATTAAATAATCGTAGTGTTTTTGAATTTTTTATTTCGTTATCGTTAGACCAATGAAATATTTGTGGTATTTAAAGAGTTTAAATGACAAATAGTCATACAATCTATCACTTTAATTATTGTTTCAATTATTTTTCAAAGCTTACGCAATTTTACAAACTATATAAACAAATTTACAAATGTTAGCAAGTTTTTTGGAAGGAGAAGGTTATATTAGTTACCAATTTGAAAATCTTATTTTTCTGTCTATCTAATGGTGTGATAATAAAATATGGCGGCCATAAGAAATAAAAAAGTTGACTGTCGCAGCTTGAAATCTAGAAGACCTTGGAAATTTCTGTCAATGCCTTCCACTTGTAGTGGCCAAATACATAAAGTTTTATTTCTCAAATAACAAATTTCAGTTTTTTCGCATTAAATTAAGAACAAATCAAAATATCCAGGTTTTATTTCAGATTTTCAATCGCCATAAAAAAGCGCAACCGTTTCCGAGATGCCAATGGTGATCATTGAAAAATTCACCACCCTGTATACAGATTGTACATGTTGGGTTGCGTCAACCACTTCTTCTCTAGAAGAACGAACTCGTCCTATACATTATCAGCACAGTGTATAATGGAACCCGAGCGCGTTGAAATAAACTATTATTGTTAGATTAGGTGTTTAGGCTGTTGACTACAATAAAAAATAATTTAAAATCTCTGCTATCAGACGTAGTCTTATTAGATTCAACCAGATAGATTACTAGAAATGTATTGTGTTCTTATCGCTACAGTTTGTATAATAGGACGGTGTAAATTTAAATGCAAGGTCAATAACTGCCTAAATAATTTGAATAGTATTAAACGCAATTAAATACCATTAAAAGGCGTTAAATTCAATTCAGAAAATCCGATAAAAAAGAGGCTGAAGTGGACATAAAGCGGAAGATATTAATATCTAAATTAAAAATACAGAAAAATGATTAAAATACCTGAGACATAGGGCGGGCGTATCAATGAACCTGTTAAAATTTTATGCTCATTTACATAATTAATTCAGAAACAGATTATTAAAATATTCCTGCGGTTTAATAGCGGAAAATATAAATTTATATACAGGGTGAGCCAGCTAAGTTGCTCTTTCTCCACCGCCCCTTAAAAAGTGGTTGACGCAACCAAAAATACATGTAACACAGCTACTGAGATTATTACATTTTTTATAGAAATGTATCAATGTCAAGTGTAATAATTAACGGGTTTGCTAATATTGGTTATATTACACACTACAGTTGAACGAATATGGTCTCCTTGGTCAGAAGAAGGCATTCAGCGACATCGTCCAGCTGGTAGACCTTCACGTAGCAGCAACGTTCGTGAAGATCGACTTCTTCGCAGAATGGCTACACGAGACCGCTTTAAAACAACAAGGTCTGTTGCTATAGACTGGATGCGAGTTCTTCACCGCCGCGTGTCAATAACAACAATTTATAGAAGAATCTTTTCCTTTGGACTGCGATCCTACCGTTCATTCCAACAGCTCCCTCTAACTGCACATCACAAGAGTGTTAGGCTTGCTTGGTGTCAAGAGCGGCAGCATCGGAATCAGCACTGGAACGACATTGCCTTCAGTGACGAATCAAGATTTTGTTTGTGGGCAAATGACGGCCGTAGGAAGGTACGTCGATATCGAGGAGAAAGACGAAATCTAGAGTTTGCTGAAAGACGCTATACAGCTTTAACACCTGGAGTTATGGTTTGAGGTGCGATTCGTTTAGGTAGAAGATCACCTCTTGTGTTCGTCCCAGGCACTTAAAATGCTCATCGCTATATTCATAATGACCTGGAAACAGTGTTATTACCATTCAATCATACGTTGGCAAATGGTATTTTCCAATAGGATAATGCACGTCCACAAACATTACCAGAACCTACCTCCAAGAAGCACAATTGCTAATGTTGCCCTGGCCTGCATGATCACCGGACTTATCGCCGATCGAACATCTTTGGAACATGATGGGCCGGCGACTAAGATTATTGCCAAGAGCTACTAATAACTTAAACGAGCTGAGAAACCAACTTGAGATTATATGGAACGAGATACCCCAGAAGAAAGAAAGCATGCCACGACGAGTAAATGCTTGCATTGCTGTTCGTTTGTAAGCACAAAAAACACATTATTGGTATTTTAATGTTATTTTTAGCTCAAGACACGTCGTTTTTCGTATATTTATTCATTTATTTCAAAATTACCTCCATCCATTTTCACATATTGTTTAATTCGTTTTTCGAAAGGTAATCTGGCTCAAGCCACTAATTTGTTGTTATACATCACTGACAGCGTTTCTGTTCCACTTCTGGGCATCGGCCTCTTCTTTGCCACGAGCTTCTCGTCAGTCCCAAGGTAAAAACACGGGGGACCTACAGTGTATCGTCGAATCAGAACGACAGAAATACCAGAGCATGTTTTTAGCATTAAGATCCCACGGCTGCAAGCCGAATTGGGATATTGTGTACGGTGGGTTGCAGATAAGATTTTTATAATGCTGCATAGTAATGCTGAGGTTCCGAACCCAAGCCAGAATCGACGTTTTACTCAGAAAGCGAGCGCTCTACTAACTGAGCTACCACCACACTATTGTTTTACACACCTCGATTACTCTGAATAATTTTGTAAATCATGCTATTTTGCTATAAGAGCTCGATATACCCTTTCATACGCCAAAGAAAAAACTGTAGTAAACCGATATCGTAACCTTTTGGTGGCTACGGCTGCACAGTTCCTCTTCCAATCCAATTTGCTCCAAGTACATTATTTAAGTAATTTCTAAGTGTTCAACTGTAGTAACCAGAAAAGTATTTGTCTTCCATCCTTCAACAACCTAAAAAATATGTTTTGTAGGAAATCCAAGTATACCGCTGCCCAATTAAATTTTTATGGAAGGAGTATGGTGCAATAATATGTCTGCCTACTCTGCCACATAAAACATTTATAAAAAGAACTCTTTGAAAAGGGCAATACGTATTTACTGCAGATTCTCTTGTAAGTAATAGTGCGAGTTATTCCTATTCACTTCACCATTTTTAGAGAATTTTGCCTCGTAACCAAACAATACAAAGTTTAAGGAAGATGAATCCAAAAATCCAAAAACGTGTATATTGATATTGAAATAAAAAAATTGCAGGGTCATTTTCATGCAGTTCGTCCACTAAAGTAACGCAGTCTGGAAGAAATACGTTTGCTTTTAGAATTCCTCTAAGTGAAATTTTACTAACACCTACAATTGGGCTTAGAAACTTATTATTGCCTAGTTGTTATTTTCCACTTAGGTATTTGGGTTTTTATATATTTACAGATAAAATTAGTAAGTAGAGCTTGATAAAGATCGTGGTTTGCTAAATCACATCAATTCTATTTACTTCCAAGAAAATTCTGATACGCACTATAGAATCAAGTGCTTTAATTGGTTTAGTATCAGTTATACAGATAAGAGCCCTACTAGTCTAGTTTCACTTCGCAAAATGAGTTGGATATTTTATCAATGAGGAAAATTATCTAAAGGCAATATTATACATTCTCCACAAACATTAGCATTAATCAGCGGGCTAAAATAAACGGAACGTTAATGAAAATGTGGATGTGGAAAAAAGGAATAGGGTTAAATTAATTTTATCCTTCTTCAGTGTATATAGCGGGTTTGTTACAACATTCGTCGTTTCCATCATCCAATACGCCAAAGTTTTCTGTATTGATTGTCTTCCTGAGATAACTGCCTACTTGACATTGCCTTTTGCACTGCTTGTCCCCAGGTTCTTCAGGGTTGACCTCTCTTCCTTCTGGTGGCAGGAAACCATTTCCAAATCTTGTGTAGCCATCTAATTTCTTCCATGCGGTTTAGATGTCCATACCACACTAGTATTTTCCTCTCTATTCTATCTATTATATTTACTTAAATTTCTATTGTTTCCTTGAAAATTCTGTTGGGAATCTGTTCAAGTCTTGATATTCTGCAGCTTTCCTTAGGGCATAGATCTCGAGTGTTTGCAGTCTTAAATTTTGTTTTTTGTTTACTTCCAAGGCTTCTGAGTTGTACAGTACAATTCCTTCTACTACAGTCTGGTATATTCTTCGTTTTGTGCTGTTTCTAATTTCCTTGCTCCACCATAAACCATTTAGTTGCTGTATAGCTTTTCGTCGTTGGTTGATTCTGTTTTCTCTATCACGCTCACAGTTTGGGTAGTTATTAAATATGGATCCAACGTACTTGAACTCTTCGCAGTTTTTTCTGTTCTCCCTTTTAGTGAAAATTATTTTCTAGGGGTGTGGTTTTGCAAGCTACTGCATTTCAGCCAAAAAGACTTACTGTACCTTCTGGGTATTCTATTTGTCTCTTGTTCATTTCATCAGGTCCAGTATAGGTTTGACGGGGGTAGCCATAAGGTCATCCGTTACCGGATATGGGGTTCCAATTATTTTGAGTCTTTTGCTTGTTAGTATTTCACATTGGCAGAGTATGTGCAACTTCCCCATCAATCAGTCTGAAAATGGGGGATTTTGCTATCTCCATCGTGTAGAAGTGTATATTTAGGCAAACAGTCCTGTTATTTGCCTTAGTTGGATCCTGTTCAGATTGAGGTGTTGTCACCAAGGGTAGCCCGCAAGATGACGCTACTGTGGAATACAGTAGTAGACAGCCTTCTACACTTCAATGATCTGCCTTTATATACTATTGGGTATGCGAGTGCGAGTGATATTACCGTATTTATTACCGGTAATTTGACACTCTCTTTCTGTCAACCCATCAGAGACAGAGATGGCACTGTTCACAAAAAAGAGGAAGGTTGTATCTTTACGTACACCTATTCTATTAGTGATTTCCCTCAATTTTTCAGGCAGCGTCAAACCCCAGGAGGGAATTTTGGACAAAACACCTAATCGGGAAAAACATCTACTGGCTAAAGCCGAGAAGGCATTCTGGGAGCGTCGCCGAGCTTTGCGTAAATCCCTTAGAATTACCCTGTGGCTGTATACTGCTGCGATTAGGCATGTGCTATGCTGCGACGCACTGATCTGGTGGTCCAGAATCGGACAGACTACAGCAGCTAGTAAACTAGTACATGTGCAACGTCTTGCCTGGCTTAATTTTACCGGTGCTATGCGCTCAACCCCTACGACTATTTTGGAGTCGATTCTATGTCTTCTCCCACTTAAGCTCTTTGTGGAAGAAGCTGCAGTAAGGAGTACCCTAATGCTGTATCTAAGGGGTTTGTGGCATTCGAAAGATAGAGGATACACACACACATACTGGATCAGACAGTCACGAAGATATTTTATCTTAATACAGTAATTGACTACCTTCCTGTTAAATACACCTTTAGTGTAAACGCTGAAGTATCTTAACCTATCGATATATGTTTTCAGATGGATTCAAAACTAAATTTGGAACTGGATCCGTGTTTCTCCAGCAACATAAACCTCCATCGAAGCATACTACTAGACAAGACAACCACCATCTTCCAATCAGAAATGGTTGGAATAATGCATTGGTATCTTCAGCGATAGTAAAGCCAAAATTACCCTAGAAGTGGTATTGCAGTGCTATCGAAAATATCTCTAAAAAATAACACCGTCTTCTTTTTGTGGGTAAAAGAACATGACGGCAATCTGGGCAGCGAAGAAGTAGATGGGATTGCGAGGCTGACCTCTGAGCAACCTTTCTGAGGGCCAGAACCCGTAATACCTTTATCTGTAACTGTACTCAGTTTTATGGTACATCAAGAAACTCGCAACTTCTCAACAAGAAAATAGGTGAACCTTCAGCAAATTGTAGACGTCTTATCTGGATACTAGACCCCCAAGAAGCATATCCACAGGATGGGACTGGCAGACAGGGCCCTCCTCTGTTAATCCTTAATCCAGCAGTTACCTACTTTCAGAGGGAAAATAGCGGTATGTCTTCTAAGATTTATGATTGTTTTAATTTCAGTGACTACTTCAAGTTCACCTCCTATAATTTTATTTCCCATGTTAGACCCGTTTGTGTACCAGACCGTTTTGCAGTAGCTGTTTAGTTTTAGAACTACTCCTCTGCTCGCCCCTAGTGTGATAACAGAGAAGAATTAAAATTTCTATTTAGTTATTTGTCAATGTATACCAGATGTTTATTTAAAAACAATTCCTTTTAATGTTTACTGAATAGCAACAATAAAGAATCCTCATACTAATTTTATATTTATTTTATCTGCATTTGTATTATCTGCCTTTGTGTTTTAGTTTATAAAATCAGGAGTTAATAGCAGCCAGCCTTAAATAGGTTCGTTACATACGGAGGATATATGCGAGTATTTGTATTCATGTATTCAATAGACTAAAATAGCTTTCGCTGCGAATAGAGAAATTATTTATACTGTATGACTGGATGAGGGCGGGGATGGCTCAGTGGTAGAAGAGCCAAGCTTTGGATGTAATAGTCTAAACGCTTCCAGGTTCGAATCTCTCCAGGGTCGGAAATTTTTCCAATTCCCTGGGTGATCGGTACTGGGTCCCGGTCTCCATTTACCATTGGGGATATATACAAAAAAATACGCCACACCAGCTGGTTAAGCATGATTACGCACCAACACGGTAACCCGCAGAGTCGGGCCCTGTGGTGCATTGCACAAACTAACTTAGCCTTGTCTCACACCAAAAGCGAAGGGCCACTAAGGCTTGTGAAAGTTTCATAATAATAGTATAACTGGATATATCAATTCTAGACCACCGCAATCTGGCATTACGATGTGTAGTAGATATATCAATAGTGCCGGTTAAAAATAATTTGTATTTTATAGTGCATATAGTTCACGATCCCAAACTGGAAGTATTTTTCCAAGACATTTTCGTGAGAAAATATGATTGATTTTTTCACTATGCAACAGCATTGGCATAGATTGTAATTCATAGTAAAGACTATATCCTACTTCAGCTGTAATGTAATTAGATTAGTTGTAGAACAATGTAAATATGGGAGTTGTAAATGTATCTATTATCGGGCACAAATTAAGCATATCTTAACGGATTACCTCAGTATTCTGTTCCAATACCCATTAATTAGAAAAGCATGATAAATCATTTAGGTTGGAGTTGAAGAAGCCTTTCTGATACTCAAATTTTTTTAGGTATCGTTGATATTGTTGTTACATGCTAATGCACCTGCCAATTCTGCATTGATTGTGAAGTCATTTCTTATGAAACACGAAGGTGTTGTAGCAAATCACCTTAGCACTTTTCTTTTTTAGAGTGAAAACTGTTTTCACATGGAAACGATTTGAAGACGTAGAATATATTAAGAATAATGTAAAATTAAAAGCAGTTTCTTCAGATGCCTCTTGTGTCTGTTTCCAATAACTTTTTGAGCGTTGCAATATCTGTATTGTTTACAAATTGACATTAGTTTGGATCAAAATAAAATGTTTTTCATTTTATTTAAATTGTTTCTTTATATAGAGCTAGTCTAGGAATTGAATCGCTAAACCTCGTGTATTAATATATCTAGGGACAGCATTATAAATTTATGTAATGTTATGGTCATGACCATTGGTTTATAGCAGGTTGAAACACGGAGGTGTAATTACAATTTTATTTACGTTAATATCCTGAAAATCAGATGTAATTTTAATTTCTACTTTTTTAAATAGATTATGTGGAGTTTTATTAGCAATAACTTTCTGAAGTAACGGCCTTGCACGATTGGATATGGTTATGTTCATGCTGTTTATGTTTTTGCATTTATAGAATGTTATACTTCTTGATAACACATTAAATCAACAGTAGGAAGTAATTTTTCGCGGATTGAACTCATTCACTATTAACACTGTCCAAGCAGGCTATACTCGTTCATCGACTGATATGAAAGGTCATATTTGCACCAAATCTTTTTAATTTTCTAATTTAAAGTAAAGCCAAATATTATCTTAAATTGGAAATATGATTTTTATAACATCACACAAAAGCATTCTTTAAATTTTCACTTCTGAGATAAGAGAAATTATGATGTATTGCATATTTCATTTTAAAGTAATAGCAATTTTATTACTAAGGTAATTTTCGTCCTATCAAACAACATTGCGTAAAATTCAGTATATCCACATTATGTACTTTAAAATATTTTACATTATCTGGTTTACAGCATGTTCTAAGTATGCAATATGTTACTTATTTTAAATCGCGGGACCTTTTTAACTATTTTATTTCATGAAGAAGGTCGCAGTAAAGGTAAATTTGTTTCTACAGATATTTCCATCTATTCCTTCATTTATTGGTTCATTTGGCGGAACAAATAACTGTACACTCAAGCCACAAAGCCCCATTATGGAACCACCACGTTAAGGGATGATCCCCATACAGATCTGTTACCAATCCGAAGGCTAGCAACTTGCTGATGTGCTTACTCCTTATATCCTCAGATTGCAGGGAATCAGCTCCAAGGTATTTCTGTCTAAGGACTAGAAGCCTCGGACAGTTAGTTAGGATGTAGAGAGCTGAAACTGCAGGTGGGGTGTTCTACTAGCCCCATGGTGTGTTTATTGAAATGGCCATTACCGGTTAAAAGGTCACATTTTAAACGTACTTCTTTGCTAAAGCTAAGAAGCTTTTTGGTGCGACTTAGCGAGGGTCCTTGAATAAGTAGCTTCGCTTGTCTCTTCCCTGACTGTGAAATTCTATTGCTGTTGAACTGGGATCGAGACCATTTATCGATCTTCAATTTAGCGTTGGTGTAGAGAATTTCGAGAGCTGGCTCCGGGCCAATGAGTGACTTCTGGGAGTTTCTTCTGTGCCTTCTCATCTATTCCTTCAGTTGCCATATATATCCTCAGATGTTTGCTCTAAGAGCATTTTTATTTCCTCTACAATCTTGTATAGATTTGACCCTTGTACTCCTATTATAAGAAATTGACTGTTTGCTTTTGCTTACTATTTTACGTTCATCCTGTTGTATCAATGCTATGTGTTTCAATCAAAGGATTTTAATATTCACAAAAATTGGTACCTGAAGTATATCCTATCTTACTTCTAGTGTGAGTTTCCTCATTAATTCTTTAATTTTATAGCTCTCCATTTAGATAATTAAGAAATTGTAAACAACCTACCAGTCTTATTGATTTATTGCTTGGAAATTCTTCTGATCTTCAACTACTTTTCTTTCAAGTGGAATGTCCTATGTAGGGCGTTGGAGACGGCAATTCTTGTGATAGTCCTTACCCTTCAACCGAGCGAACCGAGTTTACTAAACTTTCGCTCAGAAAATGGAAACAATGTATCTGTATTATTGATTTATTACTCGGAAATTCTCCTGATCTCTGATACATTTTTTTGAAGTGGAATGAATGAATACCCCCCAACAAAGCGAACCGATTTTACTAAACGTTTGCTCACAAAATGGAAACCATGTATCTGTATTATTGACTTATTGCTTGGGAATTCTTCTGATATCTGATTATCTTTTTTTGCAGTGGAAAATCCCATCTAGGACACTGGAGACGTTACCGGTGACCTACAGTTTAACGAGGGTTCCAAACACCAAAAGTGTAGTACACGTAATTATCAGATGAGTTTTTGCTGAGACATCTCTGCTGAATGAAGTGAAACCTTCGCCTGTTAACCTTCAAAAGGATTTCTATGAACTTAGGCAGCAGAATTATCGCCGAGATAATATAGGTGGTTGTTCTAATATCTGTCCCTCATTTCTGTTGTTTTATCATTGTCGTTGGTTGTAGTAACTCCCATGTATTTAAAGTTGTTGCATACTTCTAAGTTATAGTTTGCGATTGTTAAATTATGTTTTATTCTTGGTCGATATTCGGTGATAACTCCTACTTTCGTTTTCACTTCATTTATTCCAAGTGCAATCTGCTTTCCTTGATAATTTGATTTCGCAAAAACGTTTTGGGTACTTAATATAGTTCTTCCTACTAAGACTACGTCGTCAGCACATACGAGTACTTTAGTTACTGTATATGGTGGTATGAGTTGAATTGTAAACCATGGATAACATTTTCCAGTGCTCTGTTGAACAGTACTGGTAACAAGTTGTCTCTCTGTCTGAAAGGTCTTGTTGTTGTCACAACTGCTGATGCTTTTTCTTCGATCTTCACTTGTATGTGTGTTTCTTCAAGGGTGGCGTTAATTAATTGTATTAGTGTTCTTGGTATTTTAAATTCTTCGGAAGTCTATAAAGATTTGAAACGTGTTAATCCAATATTCCCACGTTTTCTCCATCACCTGCTTATGGACGAAAATTTGGGCTGTCTTGATTTTCCTTTCCTGAAGGCTGTTTAATTTTGGCTGATTATGTCTTCTTAATGCAGTAGCAATCTGTTGTGTATTATGTTAGCTAATATTTTATATGCTACACATTACGCTTGTCACCCTTTTTTATATGGGACACACGGTGCTAGTCTTTCATTCCTGAGGTAAGTTTTCCTTATCCCATAAGCTCAGGATTAGTGTATGTATCTTCTCATCCAGTTTAATATCACCCTGTTCCAGAATTTCAGTGGATATGTTACTTGGCCCAGGCTCTTTGTTGTTCTTTAGTCTTCTCTAGTGCTAGTCTCTCGACTGCTAGATTATTCTATTGTCTATCGCAATCTTTGGCCATCTGTTCTCTCACCCTTGTTCTTGTTCTTTAAGAAATTTGGTTGTGCACTGTACCGTTGTATTACTGGAAGACGCTGTGCAATTGTCCTAACATTATTCATTTGTCTTTGTATATTTTAGAATACTGAGAGAATAGAATACATGTTACACCTCTACACAGGCTATTTACTGCTATTAAAAT
>JABXWE010014350.1:0-19908 GCA_014611495.1 Limonius californicus
CCCCCCCCCCCCCCAAATATTTGCTGTTCCTTTATTTCATTCCAAATATGTTAAGATTTTGTTTATTAATTCTAGTTATATTATTGTTGGGCGATGAATTATTGTAGTCTTTTGGCCTCTTAAGTAGTAGATTTTCTCATCTTTTTCTGGGTCGATGACATCCTGGTGGATTGCTGCTGGGTGGTTTGTTAGCGGGTGCTGGTTCCTGGCATGGTGGATTCCGTTTTGGTAGCTTCTGACTGTGATGATTACGGGTTATCTGAAATTAGAAAAGGATTTTATTGTAATATATGTTTACCGCATAACTTACGGAATAAGGTTGTCTGGAAAGTCTAGATACGGAGAGGAAAGGAGAGCAGTCCGAAGGTGTTTGAGCTTTCTATGAAGTTTTCTAGGGATGCGATTTACAAGGACGAGGTTACGGTTTAGGGGTTTGTGAGGGGTTTGGAAGGTTTCTATAGCGGTAGGAATGCCGTGGAGAAGGGTAGATGCATTTCTGTTGGAGTTCCAGAAGACGGTCGCTGATTGGAGTTGCTTGGGTGTCGATATGAACTTGGAACTGTTCCCTCTGAAACACCCCGTGCATATTTTATTTCAATTTTATTCGTCATTCTTCTCTCATGGTTTTCCATAACACGTGTTTTTGGTAAATAGCAGTATAAGTAAGGTAAATGCCAATTGTAGAGTCATAAAACTAGATTTCAATAATTAAAATAGAAAATTGTTTTCAGCCAGGGAAGTATTATTATATTAATTACAATTGAAGTATGAAATGCAGAATAATATATATTATTGGGAGGTACAGTTTGCATGACTTTCATTTTATTGGTACGTATGTGTGCCTTTGGAGTTTTAATATAAAAGAAAATACGGTATCAAACAAGAAAGGTAAAACTAAAAGATAAACTTTAAATGACAGAAAAACTGTGGTATGTGTAAACCCTGTATTATGAAAAGTGACTTATTCTATTGGTCTATTATGCTCGGAAACATCTATGTATATATATTTAAACTAACAAACTACATTATACAACATGAAGTGATCCTAATAGTAACTTTATGACCAAGTTGTTAGTACAGCCATATAAGTTATATCGGGGTTATTCCGTACCAACATACTGAGAAATAAAGAAGAAAGAATAAAGAAACCACGGTGAATGGTTGAGAATCGGGCAATACAGATATAATCGCAGTATCTTGCTCTGCCGTGAATCACCCTGTGTTTTAATCTTACGGCATAGTATATGTTAGCTTTGTTTTTGTATTTTAATTTACAAAATTATGTGCATTGTTGTGATATATTATTCTCGTCCTCCCTCTCTCTATCTCGTTCAGTTTTTCCCTCTCTCATCTCTCTCTCTCTCTCCATCCCTCTCCCTCTCACCATCCCTCTCTCTCTCACCATCCCTCTCCTTCTCCCCATCCCTCTCCCTCCCTCACCCCCTTCGTTTCGTTTCATGAGTCCTGCTGGTTCCTTCCGGTTCTTAGAAGCTTTTTCTATTTATCCAGTCACCCTGCTGAATCATTCTTCTTTTTATTGCAGTCCGTTTTCCCTCATACCAGCTCTTTCTTTCTGGCGGTGTCCTTTTCATTGTTAGCTTGGGAACTGTCATCCTCCATTTTGTTTATTCGGTCGATTGTGGATACTTTTGCTATTATTCTGATGAAGTCCATTTTTATAACTTTCATTTTATTTTTCTTTTCTTCTGTTACTTTTCACGTCTCAGCTCCGTGCAGTGCTACATTTTTAACTAATCTGTCGTTTATTTGCATTTTAGTTGTTCTTGTTATATGCTTGTCCCACAGTTTACTAGTTAGAGCTCCAGTTACTCTACTATTTTCTTTATTCTTTCATTTATTTCAATTCTGTTCATTTCTTCTTCTCCTGTCTTTAACTCCCGTAAGTATCTATATTCTTCACATTTTTCTATTATCTGGCTTGTGTTTTACTTTAGATCATTAGCACGAATTCCTAGCAGCTAGTATTTAGTTTTGTTGATGTTAAGCGTTAATTCCCTCTTCGCATACTGTCTTTAATAAATTAGAACGGTTTTGTATTGCAACGAGAAACCGCTTTAAATCATTAATTTAACTTTGTTATTACGGATAATTTTTTTTTTGCTTTAGTGGTGTGTTTTAGAGAGGAGTACCGCTATCTAAAAGCCGTAATGGCTTTACTTTAGAAAAGCGCTCATAAAGATTCCCCCGAAAATTCCGGGCGCTGAAATGACATTTAGCGATTGCTTCAAAACTTTTAACTTCGCCAGAATCAATATTTACTTTATTAGGATGACGTTAGTTATTATTTATTACTTAAAGAGCTTTAAATAACTAAGAGAAAATATTTATCAACAAAATTATTAAATGTTTACATGCATTATCTTTGAAATGCCTCTAACTACACGATTATACGTTGAATAATGTATGAAATATCTTAATTTTGTCTAAACAACATTTGACCAATACACAGCTACGACTAACATATGGAAGTACAAACGCAAGAATAAAAAATGAATAATTCAAAATGGAATTTAGCATAGAGAAAAGTGACGAGCGCATAAGGCTAATTAAATAGTTTGATAGTAAAATAAAAATAATGTAAAATTTTAAGTTTTTGCCATTATTTGTTATCTTTATAATCTGAAATTATTATTATTCGAAGAGATCTTATTTTTCGTATTGCTTGCAGACCTTATCTTATCTAGCAATTAAACATGTTTGTAATATGTTATCTAAAATTCTACCAAGTCTATCTTAAACATCAATTTCAAGTGTTTGTGGAAAAGTGTTATTTAATGTGAAGTAATTTCGCAAAATAAACACTTGAAAAATGCCAAAGTCCTGTATCCATGGAATCGCCAGAATGAATCGTGCCAAAATAATTTTTAAAAACATGTTTTCTTGCATTTATGTTTTCCCAGTGGATTGAACCAAAAGTAAAATGCATGAGAAATTCGTTTTTTTTTAGATTTTGTGCCCCTGGAATCCTAATTATTTCGATTAATACGAAATTTTTACAATTCGAAACTTCTACAGAGCATTCCGGTGAAAATAACTTTTTTGCAAGTTGATTTTTTGGGGAATTTCCCATCGTGAACGGAAGCTAAATATTCAGGGTGATTCTAAACAGGTTCGAAAAACTTTAACAATGGATAGTTAGGTCCATTAACACCTAAATTATCTAGTAATCTTTTTTGAAATTCGGCACCGTTACGGAGATACGGCGCGTCAAAATTTTTTATATCAATTCACTACAATGTAAATACCTTCTTTATTTTTGTCTGATTTTGACAAACTTGAATGTTTTAGAAAGCTTACAGTCCAAGCTTAAAATTCCCTTCTGGGTCAGATTTTATCCACTTTTCACACACAACTGTAAATTTTTCTTTTCGCTGACTACGGGGTATTTTGAGTAATTATTAAGTATATTTGATGCTTTCAAAAGAAAAATTAATATTTATCAGTTTTTCGTGGTTGTCTGACGTCATGGAGATCAGGCGGAGAAAAAAGATCATCAGACTTAGTAAGCATATACCGATGACGTAGAGACATTGTTCGAGGGTGTTCTGTGAGTCTGGAGCTGTAAATGAGATTTAATAAAAACAGGAAAAGTAAACTAGGCTAGTTGAAGTGAAACGAAAGAGAAAATATAGAAGAAAAAGGAAGACAACTCCTCGGGATCAAGGTTTTCGTTTACGAAATAGAAAGGCGTCTCCATAAAAACGAGGTATAATCTTCAGCCAGTTTTGGAAAAGGCTGGAGTGAAAATGCATGACTCCACAGATCGTAGACGGCCCTTAGAATGTTGTAGTAAAGACAGCAGAAGAAACAACTCTTCACGGATACTACGATGAAAAAAAGGCTGACTTGGGCCAAAAAGTATGCCAATTATTTTGAAGAAGACTGGGGGAAAGTTTTGTACTCCGGGGAAAAGGGAACCGATTAAAGTTCGGACGAAACGCTAACTGCACTGTAGGTGGTGAAACATCCGGAAAAAGATGTCCTGGGCTGCTACATATACTATATGGGAACTGCAGAAGTTCAAAAAAATTATGGAAAAATGTTTGGTTACGGAATTGGAAAAATTTAAAGCAGTTGGTGGACCGATCTTTCAAGACTCAGCTCAGTCTCATGTCTGTAAGGTGATGGTGAAATATTTCAAGGACAACGGAGTTGCCCTTCTGCATTGGCCTGGAAATTTACCAGACTTTAATCCTATTGAGAACCTGTGGTCCGTATGCTAGGTCACATTGCAAAAGATGGACAATACGATCAAATCCAAAATGGTCGAAGCTGTGACTCAGATGTGGTTCCGGGATGAAATGATCAAGGAAAACCGCAACAATTTAGTGGATTCCAGGCCAAGACGAGTTCAGGCTGTTATTAAAGCTCAAGTAGGACATATTTCCTATTAAATAACACTAAAAGCGTAGGCCGCCCACCTGCTAGGTAGAGCGACGACATAACACAAGTAGCGGGAAAAAGATGGAGGCGAACAGCAAGAGAAAGAGAAACATGGAAAATTAAAGGGGTGGACTATATCCACAAATGGTTCTAAAAGTCTGAAGAAGAAGAACATTAAAAGAACTTTCTAATAGAACTTAAATACAATTGTGTTTCAAATAAACAATATTTAAGAAAAAAAAAACTATCTGCGTTCACATTGATTCGCACAATATTGTACCTATTGAAGAAAATACACCGACGAATATTTCAGACGCGTTGAAAATTATTATGAAAATTATACCAAAAAGGAGGGCATACAGACTTTTATAATTAATATGTATAAAACGGTTGGACTTGGAGATGTTCTACTGTATCTCTTCGTGCTTAGACCGACCAACCAACCAGTGCAGGTAGCATTATCAAAGCTTAATGAAAACTGCACCGGCGGATCCGGTATATTATTTTTCATTTAACTTGGATTATGCTGCCTGCAATGGTTAGCGAAACGTCAGCAGCAATCGGTTCAACAACAACGCGGTCTAAGCCCGAAAAGTTGACTTCATTAGACACAAACCGCGGAAGCCTGAAATTTCACATATGTATGTAGTATGTTTGCTAGTGTCCGCGTTTGGACACTGTAACGTATTATAAATTAGAAAAAGAACAATTGAACGTTAAATTATTTTCCTAAAGGCAACAGCTTTTAGCTCTACAACTTCTGGAAAGTTCAAAGTGAACATAAACCTAAAATCTTAAATTCAGTAGATAAAATAATAAAACGTTCTAGTTTCAAACCTATGTTTCTTTACATCATTCCTTTCGTCAAGTAGTATGTGATAGCCGCTAGTACTCTTTTAAAGATAAAAATGATATTAATCTTTGGTTTCCTACCGAAATTTTAATGTGCGTATGTAACTTATTTCTTTAATACTAGATGTTTCGTAAATTACCTTGAAAAATCCTTTATTATTTTTTTCTCCTTTGTGGTTTGTATATTATGCGGTTTATATATGTATTCGTACTGTGGTTATTAAATTAGCGGTTAAAAGGTGACAAGTCAACTAATTATCTGCGTCTTACGTTGTAGTAACTCTATATTGACATTTTTCATTAAATCATCTTGGAAAAAATCGCTAAAATGCACACTACAATTGTTATTGCAAATAAACATATCATTTGTAAACGTTTCAGTCCTTAGGTTGTTTATGTCAAAATTTAAACAAGTAAAACTTTGTCGACGTTAATATCACAAGAGATTTCGTTTTATGTGAAAAACTTTCATTCTGAACCATAATTTGGTTGTTTGGTAATGACCAGAGCCAATGGAATCACAAAATCGCGACATGGAAGGTGGAGCGATTTTATCTAATGTCAATTTGTCAACTTGTGTTACTGGAGAGCAACTAATCCTAATATTTTAAAATTTATTTAATAGAAAAGAGAACCCCGAGTGATATTTCTTAAGATAATTTAACGAATAAATTTATATATTAAATCGGTTAATGTCATTACAACAGATATTTGTTCTTAGATAACGAAATTAATCATGTAGTTTTGTGATTTTGAAATTGGTTGCAAGATGAAAAGGGTATCTATTTACTAAAAGTTAAGTTCCGTATTTATCAAGTATCAAACAGAGAAAACGGTCGTTTCTAATAAATAGAATACTTCTATACACGGTGATTCATAGAAGAGTATGAACCTACCATTCAAAAATAGGCAACCCAAAACACATATCACAAGATACTGTGATATCTAAATTTTTATTGGCGGTAGTATCAATCGGAGATACCTGTTTGGTATGCTTGGCAGTTTATTGGCATTTTGATAATCTTCTAAATTAATAAATTGTTACACTTTTTGTTTTATATTTGTAATAACTTAAACTTGGATATCTATAAATAAGACTTCTGTTGTCGTTCACACTTACTTTATATAAAAGTTCAATAGAATCAAATACCGAACATACCAAACATGCACATCTGATTCAGAATACTGTTAATAAAAATTTAGATTTTTTCGAATGGTACGCTCGTACTCTGGTGAATTACCTGGTATGCATTATGTTATTTATTTAAACTAATCGCGCAACATACGGACACCCAGCAACAGCCTTTGTTGACCCACAGCAACTAGTTGGCCCCCAAGAATGACGCTTAATAATATCACAATTATTTGGCACAAATGCTTTGAACTTTGTTCGAGCGTGGTAGACGCAGGACGCGGTCTATTATTGCTACCGGAGGAACTCCGAAATGAGATTCTGGGGTCCAAAGGTTAACGTGATTACGTACCATGACTAGAAAAAAACCCGCATGGCTGTGTTTGTTTATACACATTCCAGGACATCTTGGGAGGTAGGTGTGTTGTGGGGGTGTGGTGGGTTATCGGATTTTTGCCAAAAAAATTCATTGAAGTTTAATGTTCTGAGAATTACTATTTTTAAGATTAGATCATTTTTATTACTTGGAATTTTCTTGAAAATTTCTAGAACACTGCCTTGATCGAATGATGTTAATTCCATATGAAATAAAAATGGTTAATATGTGGAATATTTTTGGTTAGTTTCCTAATGGAAAGTTTATATTTACAGTAAAAACATTACGACATTGTTTACGATTTCATTGTACAAATTTTTCCACAGCGTATACGTATACTACAAATATATTTATGGCTAGAATATGCAGATGACGTTTTATAAATTTAACTCTCGTTATCAAATTTTAATTTGTATTAATAAAACTAATTTGTTTCAGGTTTAAATGCATGTGAACGCAAATCTTTCATATTCCTCCGGAAAGAACTGCCAGTACGACTTGCGAATATAATGAAAGAAATTGCTCTGCTGCCAGAAAACCTCTTACGAATGCCGTCTGTGGTTGCAGTAAATGACTGGTACATGAGGAGTTTCCAGGAAATAATTGAGTTTGAAAAGATGGATGAAGTCAGCCCCAGAAACCTGGAGCATTTTTGTGATAGCTTAGTTAAAATTCGCAATCGACATTCGGATGTTGTGGAAACCATGGCGCAGGGCGTTTTAGAGTTAAAAGAATCCCACGATGTTGATCATCATACGGAACACAGCATACAGTACTTCTTGGATCGCTTTTACATGTCGAGAATTTCAATAAGAATGCTTATCAACCAACACAGTAGGTTGATATTATAGAATTGCACAAATTAAGTTAAATAAAGACGTGAATACATTTTGTTAGTTGTGAGGATCATATGAAAAGTTTCTGAAGTGAAACAGAAAAATGGTTAAATCACTTTTTGTCAATATAATTTTCCTTAACGCCCAGTGGCGGCTCGTGAGTTAAGAAAGAGGGCGGGCACAAGAAAAAACTTACCTATTTTTTGTACATAAAATCCATTCTCCTATTTTTCATGCTGGAAAAGACGTCATGACTTTGTTGTCAAAATCCGGGATAGACTGGACGAACTTCTTTTCTATTGATAAGACCGCCAATGCGTTCAGTCGATATTTTTGCATACAATTAACTTCCATCATTGAAAAAACGTCATTTTCGTCTTTCAAACGCGCGATTGCGCGAAAACAGCGCTCCAAAGTGCAAATTCAAACATTGACTGCAAACGGGAACAATGTGCTCGGTGCCCCATTCGCCTGGTACATCGCGTATAGCAAAGGTAACCTATAGGCAACCGAATCATCCTCTAAATAGGTACAAATCAGAGCGTTCCCCGGAACATAGTTTTGAGGCTGTTAGCCGCGCCTTTGGTGCGGAAGGAAAATTTGATACCATCGTTAAAATAATGCACTGAATTACATGCGAATTTCTTTCTGTGTTTATCTTGGTGGTTGGGTGGGCACGTGCCCTTTATTACAAGCCGCCACTGTTAACGCCGATACTCTAAGATCAACGAAGCTCCAAAGATTGATATCATCGCAAAACCAAGATTTCTCAAGCTTTGGAAAATATGCCTCGGCAGCTTCTTTGACTTCTTCATTTGACAAAACAATTCCTTTGACTTTTGCAATGGAAACACAATATTTATGGGCACGTGCATTGTCTCGATGTTTTCTTCCCTAAACTCGTTTGTCTTTTCATGGATATTTTGTGAAATTGGTCTAAAACCCTAGCGTTGTACTCGCCCTATATCGCTGTACTCTTTGGAAGATAATCTATTAACAGTATCCTAGAACACTGCGTTTTTTGGTGCAAGAAATCACGTTTTTTTCATTGTTTTCGCTGTTTTTTCGTTTCTCGTTTATAGCGGAGGATCCAAAATTCATTTGTAGTTACAAATGAAGATACAAACTGATGACTCTTTGTAGAATAAGTTCAAACGATCTTGAGGAGTTTGTATTCAAATTCGTTTTTCATCAATATTGTTAGGGAACGCCATTTTGAGAATACCTTTTTCATAGTCAATTTTTTGAGATGCCTACGGCCTCAGCAAATTCAGATACCTTTAATGGGCGATCCTCCAAAACCAAATTATCGGTTTTTAATGATTTTGTTACTGGTGCAGTTTTTGGAGATCCGTTGTGAGGGTCATCTTCCATGCCCTTACAGTCTTATTTGAATACAGTAGTCTACTCGGACACAATTGAAAATGATGAGCTCTCTAAAGTATTTCTTATATGACTGGCAAACCTTATTCAATGAAATATTTAATTACGGTAAGGTAAATAATTTTTCCAGTTTTAAATAATAGAATTAATCAACGGCTTTTTGGTCCCACTGCTGGGCACCAGCTTCTTCTCTGCCACGTGCTTCTCCTTAGCGCTGAAGTAGAAACACGGAGGACCTACAGTTTAACGTCGAATTCGAACAATAGAAATTCTATATACAGGGAATTTTTCTTTTTAGTATACATAGCCTATGTATACTTTTAAAAGAAACGCGTCAATTTCACCTATTGTGTAGGTAATCTTTATTTAGTGTCAAACAATTGTTAGAATATTTAAATCAGAGGGATGCGTAATAAATTCCCATAAAATAAAAACTGAAAGTAATCACGTTTTAACCGAAGAAATTAAATGAAATATTTTATGCTACGTTGAATAATAATAATTAAAAAAAGTTTGCGATCGCCGGGAATTGAACTCGGATCAACTGCTTGGAAGGCAGCTATACTGACCATTACACCACTTCGCCGCTGATGTATGTGTTTTGTACAAAAGAAATATAATGTGCACAGACCTTACGGAAACATCACCCTGTCAATTTTTGCATTTAACAAAAAAGTCATCATCTGTGTCGTATATACAGGATGAAATACTTATTTAATATAAACACTGCATCAACATAACCTTCATACTCAAATAATTCACAACTATAGTGACGTTTGTTTCTGATTTTCAGTTGTCGGTATAGTTGGTTGCATACACAATAGGCGAAATTGACGCGTTTCTTTTAAAAGTATACATAGGCAATGTATACAAAAAAGAAAAATTCCCTGTATAAGGTTTCTAGTATTAAGATTTCACGGTTACAAGCTAGATGAGGAAATTGTGAGTAGTGGGTTGCAGCACCAGATTTTTAAACGCTGCAATGGGAAAGCGAAGCGCCCTAAAACTGAGCTACTACCATACGTTTAATAATAATAATAATAATTACTAAATGCTTTAATGAAATAACTTTATACGGACAACTACTTGAGAGAATGGTATGATATTTTAGGTCTTATCAAATGACAGATGAAGTAGTTCCTTGCACTAACAATTTTAAAGCTACTAATCACATCTAAACTTCATTTCCAGAATATTTCAAATGATCCTCTTATCGATGAATATATAGTATTTATATGATTAGTAAAAAATTAAGTGATGTACTCATAAACAAAAAGTTTCTCATTGCAATAAATAATTTTTTTTAGATAATCAATTATGTTACTCACATACATCATATTTCAGCATTATTATTTGGAGGCCAGTTAGAACGAGCTCCAGGTCCTAACCGAAGCAAATACATAGGTTGCATAGATCCGCACTGCAATTTAGTTAGTGTAATACAAGATGCATATGAAAATGCCCGGTTTCTATGTGATCAGTACTACCTCGCTTCTCCAGAATTAATTATCAACCAGTTTCAACTGAATGGTAAGTTCCTATGGGAGAAAACCCTGTGTAGTCACTATTTTTACTAATTTTCTGTTTTTTTAAAGAATTGGTACAAGAATCTGACATACGGATTGTGTATGTACCTTCTCACCTGTATCATATGTTGTTTGAATTATTCAAAAATGCTATGCGAGCTGTGATGGAATTCCAAGGGCCAACAGATCAGGTGCCGCCTATCATGTTAACGATCAGTAAAGGACACGAAGATGTGTGTTTGAAGGTAATAAGCAACTTTGTGAAATCAAAGGCAATTTGTTTTTATATCCTGGGAATATGCCCATTTCCCTGCACTAAATTGAACTAAAACTTAAGTAATTGTTTATAGGCAGATTACCTTAAATTTGTCAATAATTCTCTTGAGAGTATTATGAAAACCTTGAAGTTTAATATTAAAATTTTATTCCCATTACGTCTCAAATATATGGGGGTAGGGGCTTATATAAATGGGAACTTCCACTCATTCACAAGAGGTGATGCTGATTTCCATAACACTCGATATGCAATGGAGATGTCAACTAATACAGAAGTAGATGTAGACATACTCTAGTTTAACTACTAACAACATGTAAAATAGCAGAATTAGTGTTGAAACGGTTATCTAATTGTATTGACCCCTGCAATGGTTAGTATTGTTTGATTAGACTTAAACTCTTTTGGTTCACCTATCAGTTTCACATACCTTGATCAATTGTTATCAAATTTTGAATGGAATTGAGGTGTAGGTTTTAGTTTTTGTGTACTAGAGATTGCTAGGCTGGACTACACAGGTTTACTTTGACTTGAATAACACAGTAATAAATCATAGTTGGAATCAGGCGATTGTATAATTCACCTTAACTTTAATGTTACAAAATTTACGTGTTTTTAGTAGTTAAACTGGTGGATTTCATGTTTCTACTCCTGTGTTAGCTAACATTTCCAATAGATTTGAGCTGATGTGCGAATCAGCGTCATCTCATGTGCACTAATAGTCATTTTACATTAACAACAATAATTTATCTGCGTTGGTAAAAATATTTTAGTGGCAGTGTATGCACATGTATATTTTTGGAGTTTAGTAAATTTTTATAATACATTAAAATATGTTTATCATTTTAACAGAAAAGTAAGTCAGGTGTAATTTTGCAATACAAATTGTTTTTGAAAATATTTTTTTAATCAACGATAAGCCAGAAATAATTTTATGCTAACAAAATCAAACACTGTTTGCAATCTTAAATGGTTTAAACTGTGCATCGTGTAGTATTGTCTACTTAATTCCGTGGCAGCTCCAGCATAAGTAGGTACTGCAGCACTTTTGTACCCACACCAAAGAAAGAATGAAAAACACAAATTTGTTTTTGTTTACATATAATAAATAATACCTACATATATTAAAAAAAAATTCTGAGCTGAATTTTTATTCTTTGTAGCCTCTTAACAGTCACATTAAATTAAATAATATTATAAAAACTGTACATATTAGTGTGTAGTTTACTAAGGAGATATAATTATTTTATTTTTGCATCCAACTTTTCTAACATGCACTGTGGTCATAATTATCTTAATTAAGATTAGTGTGTTACTGCCAGTCACTGTCGGTTAGCATGAAAGTAACAAATATTTACTTGAGATTGAAGTTCATTTCAGCTTGTTTTTGTAATACCTTGGGCAGTGGTAAGGTAATTATAGAGTACCTTTACAGTTGACGAGTTTTGCCATTATTTTTTCCTACCTGACTCACAATGTTTTGTAACATAAAATAAATGATTAAATTGTTTATGAAGAAAGCAACAAACACCGTTTGTTAAGTTTTAAATAATAATTTGAAATATTGTAGGAATAGACTGAAGATATATAAAACTTTAGACTTTACCCTTTAATAATTGCTATAGTGCTTTTTTGCTTTATACCAACTGTTTAAGATATAACGGAGTTGATTATTACTGGATAACAGCTCCCTTAGTACTATTAACCCATGTACCAACAATATTATTTGGTTGTAGTATTGTAAGATAGCCATACTGATTGCAAGTAAAAAATAGTAACAGAAAATTAAATCTAGTCATTATAGAAAAACTATAAGGCGAAATTTAGATTTTGAACTCATTATTCCTATCCTATCTTTCTATATTGTTTTTCAAGATATCAAAACGAAAATTAATATGCAGGGTGTCCACTTAGTGTGCATTCCTTTAATACTTGCTACATTATTAAAGTAAAAAAAAAGTTTAAACAACAAACTTCTTCGCGATAAAGTGGTATATAAAGTAATATTGTTTTCATATATACAGGGTGCTTGGTTTGGAGTAGACAAGGAATTGAGTGTTTTAAATAAAAAAAACCAGAATATTTTTTTGTATTCAGATTCCACATCAAGGGATTAAAATAACATAAAGTTATGTAGGTGGAATTCTGCATTATTTGACTGTTTATACCTTATGCTACGTACACACGCAGACACCTAAATGTCGACACTTGTGTCTAGATTGCTCTACGGTGTGTTCACATTGCGTGGTGTATTTGTGGAAACTATTGCGTAGAGCAGTATCACTAGATACAACACTAGACTGAAGTTGCTAGACTTCTCTACCATGTATTCACACGTGCCTTGAACAGTAGACACAGACACTTTAAAATAGAACCTATATTTTTTGACCATGTCAAGAAAAAGCCGTCGTTTAGCGGCCGCAGTGTTTATGAATTGTATTTAAAAAAAACAAAAAAGTTATGAAAAGCGAACTTGGGAACTGGGAACTTGATTAAAGAGTGGATCGTAAAGAGAAATGCGTCACTATTTTCTGAAATGAATTTTATAAAAAATAAATTTATAAATAGGATGACGGACGAATCAAGCTCTGCATGCGTACTTTTAAAAATAACAAAGTATAATCCAGATATAAAATCCTTAACATCTCATATGCAGCAACAAAAATCACATTAAAACAAAGGTTTATGTCTATTTGTAGAACATTTAAATAACTCTTAATAAATTATAACAGATGTAATTTTTAAAATCATACCATATTAATAAAATTGTTATTGGCAATCTACATCTGTGGAAACACCATAGAATTAGTGTGAAGAAAAACAGGCTACTGCCTACAATAAAAGAAGAAGAAGAAGAAGAAGTTTAATAACAATTTTTCTTTCTTTGTTTATTAAATTATACTAATTTTTTTCTCGAGAGCGAAAGGAAAAGAAAAAATATAAAATAAAAAAGCAAAAATACAAGAATCATAATTTATGTTAAACAATTTTAGTGTGGCACGTTAGTTATTTCATAAAGATTATTTATAAGTTTGTGGCATGGAGAATGAAAAAGGTTCGCCATCCCTACTCTAGGCAATAAATTTCCACCATGCCGGTACACCTAGCTCGAGTCTCGACACTTCGAAAAACAAGTGTTCCCACAGCGGTCTACCAACTTGCGACAGCGATGTCTAGATATCAAATGTCCGATCTAGCGACACAGCTCTAGATGGTGTACATACGACGACACTCGATCTATAGACTTTATCTAGACACTAAAGTGTCTTCGTGTGTACGTAGCATTAGAATTTAGATGAATATTTGAAAAACTTGTGGCTGTGTCCAGGTGGAAATAATAAAAATAATCTTTCCTAATTTACTTAAAAATCATATTCAACTTTAATTCTTCAAAACTAAAAGGTCATATGAAATGCAACTCATCCTATTACATATACAGTTGATAGTGGCAAAATAAGAAATTTATATATTTTTTAAATAGAGCACCCTATATATTATTTCGCTTTTTGAAAGTTATTTTAAATATAAAGTATGGTGGTATGGATGGCACTATTAAATTTATAATTTGTATAATATTGAAGAATATAGGGGGAACTAAAGAAATGCACAGTGAATGGACTCACTACATACAGTGTGACTCTTTTTTTAGTACCATCATTTTTTTATTTTCTCTCTCTCTCCGGGTGCCGTCTCAGATTCTGAGGTTAGCGATCACCATGGCGTATCTCTATCTGTCACGTGCTGTATGTATCAGCGTTTCTCTGTTCATCCCCAACCAATTACCCAACTGTTTAAGATAATGGTATGCCCTTTCGTTTGTTTGACATACATCGGCAGTGGAAAGTCATCAGTTATATTACAATTGTTTAATTGTATCTGACTCGTATGATTTTATAAAAAAAATGTAAGAACTTATACGCAGCCATTTCAACCGATTCAAAACAACTTTTATAATATAATTTCTAATATAAATTAAATACTTTTGGAATATATTTTTATTGGCAAATGCTAGTAATTGTTTTGCTTTACATGATAAGTTAAATGTTAACAAGAAGCATCATTATGGAAAATTTAATATTTAAACTAGTCAAAAACCGAAAATTATAAGGTATTCTAAGAATCAATCTCTACATTTCAATTTATGAATGATATATCAAAACAGCATTGACACAAGTGAAAAACAATAAAGTAATTGCAGAAGTTTTAAACATCCATATATTGCTCAAAAGCAGTAGATGTTGGGGAAAAAAACAATGCTATTGTATATACCATGTTCTTTTACCCACATTATAGATGCCAAATTCATTTTTAAATCTCAAGAAACACTCTTGTCCTTTAGTATATGATTTGTATAATTTGGTTGCTAAGTTTTTGTTAATCACAAATTTCTCTTTAGATGTCTGATAGAGGAGGTGGCATTCCAAGGTCATTGCATGACCAGCTATTCAAATACATGTATTCGACAGCTCCACAGCCCAGTAAATCAGATGCACACACAGTTCCCTTAGCGGGTTATGGGTATGGTTTACCTATATCACGTTTATATGCACGATATTTCCACGGAGACCTGGTCATAATGTCTTGTGAAGGCTATGGAACCGATGCTGTGATATATATGAAGGTAGAATTTTCTATTATCTGTGGAATATAACATCTAACAGTATTATTGCTCTTTAAAGGCATTGTCAAATGAAGCTAATGAGCTTTTGCCGATATTTAACAAGACCACATCAAAATTCTATCGAACTGTGATTCCAACTGGAGACTGGTCCAATCAGGCTACAACATTAAACAACCGAAATATTAGCATGAATAGTAAGAAGCATCAGCTTCCTCACTCAGTACAGGAAAGTATGAGTGAGGCCATTTAGCAAGAGGATTTTGAAGGCGAAGAGGATAAGCGCTTTTAGTTTTTAAGAATATTTTTTACACTTCTTTTTTTTATTTATTATTCCACTTTGTTCCTTAAACTGTTAGTTTTAGTAAATAGACAATTATATTGCGGTTAATTAGATTTTATACAAAGTGGACTTTTACATTAAAATAAGTGGCTTGTTAGGTTTTAATGCAATTAATTGAAATTTGCATTTCCAAATGATTTATTGCTCTTGTTTATAAAATAATAGTTCATTTAAAACGTAGGAGTTTTAAGATTTCCGTAACATCACAAATTAGGTATTTTTATAATACTGTACAATGCAAATGTTAAGTGATCAGAAGGATTCGCCGTGTGCTAATTTTAATTGGTCACGATATATGATGTAAATATTGATTGAATGCATTGTTTGCAGTGTGCTCGACTGTTTGTGAGATTTTGTATATATTTATTTTTATGTGGTATTATATAGTTGTACATTGTTTAATAAAAATACTTTAAAATACTGAAATCATAGTTTTAATATTTTTTTTATTGTTTTGTGTGGTTGTAAGCGAAAAAATCCCTGATGTAAATAAAATGTTTGTTATATTGCACCACTAGCTCAAAAAACAAAACAAAAAAATACATAAAAGTAGTACCAGATATAGGTAAATTACATCCTAAAGTTTCTTCTTGTATGTTAAAAATAAAGTGCAAGAAAGGTATCTCGGTGTTTTTGAATTCGGTAATTCTAATAAAAAGAAAATCTGTCATTCCACAAGGTGTCCAATCCATCTCAAATGATAGGAGGTAGAGATTCAGTAACTGAGAAACATCGTTCAACATCTTCAGGGTTTCTAGAATCGATATTCGATACAGCAGTTAAGAAACTTATCAGGATATTGTAAAGCTGTTTTAACATTAACTTTTTAACGCAGATTTGAAATCTAATTAGATTTTCTTAAAACTCATATTTTCTAGATAATGAATGTGATTTTAGATGGGCATCATAGGTGCCCATATTATTTATAAAAATACATTTTTTACTTTCCTCAGATGTAAGGTTTGATGGGTCAATAGTTATAGACAAAAACTGTTTCATAGTAGGCTCACAGCATTTGCATAATACATACTCCCTCCATTCCAAAATAAGTGTCCGATTTAGGAATTTTATTTGTTCCAAAATAAGTGTCCAATTTCATAAAAAATATGCAAAGGGATTTATAACGTGTATTTCCACAACTAAACTATAACATAAAATGGAAAACATTTGAAAATTAACACTTATGAGTAACATTTAACAAATTAGTAACTATAAACGGTAAATTTCCTGACGTGCTACTTGAATTGCGGGTTCGGTACAAACTACATAGCGTAACAATGTTCCCTGCAAACGCAGTTTGTCCTACTGTGAGGAAGCTTGGAATTGTTGCCTCCTTTATGAAGCATGGTCAATTCCATACACTTCTGCAATGTAATGAAAACATTGTCTAGTTTTTCCGCAGTTACTTCGTCCCATGCTTTTTATACAGCCGTAATGAGTTCATCAAAACTGGACGGGAACTCTGTTGTAATAATTGAATGGCGTTAAAGAAACCCAAATCGAGGACATTGAAATCGGCGCTGTTGGTGGTTAACAAATCATTCTTTCCACCCATTTTCAGTAGCAGCACGAACAACTTCGTCATCATTAACACTGCAATGTGGTTTAGCATTATCTTGCTGGATTTTGATTGGCATGGTTCTACTACCAATAGGCCATTTTTCTTTTATCGCGGGAATTCATTTCTCCGTAATTCTTCAAATATAGAGTGATTGAGTAACTTCGACGGGTGTCGTCACTAAAGTACCACGTTGACGATTGTTTGAGTATCTTTTTGCTGGTTCTTGCTCCACAAAAGGCCTAATACCAATTTTTCCATTAAAATCAGGTTCTCGATGAGGATCGTACCGCGGTCATGCAAGAGCGGCAAGGAACATAGGAAACTTTGGTCAAAAATATTTAAACAACTACATGTAAAGGGAAAGGAATTTTGAAACAATGCAATTAAGCACTATTAAGCCCCCTTCCCATTTACATGGCTTTGAGGATGGACGTCTGAGATTAATTGTCCTAAGCGTAGTAGAAAATAAATGTGTAGTGTTAGTGTAGATGCAGTTTTATTTTAGGTGATCTGCATTTCAAATTAAATTTCGATACCTACCTATAACACCTTAATTGAAAACCACAGATAACATAACAAAATATTCTTAATTTAAACTACTAAATCATTAAGGTATTATGTATATACAATACCTACTACATTCTGCTATTGTCCAATTCTGCTTGCTAGATTATAATGTGTACAATGAACAGCAATAATCATTTTGTAATAAATTTTATTTTAAAAATATAAAATAAACCTGAATCAAGTACAAAATGTAAGTATCCTGAAATACGGTTTTTCTTATAAAATTACTGTTTAAATTCAGTATTTTCATATATTTTATATTGAAATTTAATACCCTTCTCTTCCTGGATTTCTTGCGGCACATTGGGATCACTGAATAGAAAATCACTTGATTATTCTGATTTTACCTTTGGCTTTAGTACTTACGATACTAATTTTAAATTTTCCCCAAATGTGGGGAAAAACGTATCACAATCAAAGTCCTTCTTTATTTCAGTCATATACAGTCTATAGAAATGTTTTGAATCCATTGCTTCCTAAAAATAGATTTATTTAAAAAACTTTTTATATAGCTCAAATTCAAAAGGAAAACCTTATAAATATTACTGCCACCAATAACCCAAACACTTTCGTATTGCTCCTTAAATTTATTATCATTCAGTTTATCTTGTAGTTCTTCCCAGGTATTGAATCCGTATACATTTGTGTATTTTTCTAAATCTAATTTGGATCTTGACAATATAAAGTTAATCCGATTGGGCAAAGGTTTGTATTGGGGCGGAATGCTATCCCAAGTCCTTCTTCCCATTATTACTACGTTATTCTTGTCATTACTGCTTGTTCTGCTGGTCATGTAGGAAAAATATTGCATTTCAGTTCTACAAATTAGATGTAAAAATTTTTCCCACCAATTTTATAATTATAATGTGAGGTTAGAATGTAGAAACTTACTTTAATCGCCAAGGAAGATTATTATTTTTGCCTATTCCCATGTTTTCACATGCAGCAGCGATCAAATTGTATTTAATAGACATATTTGTCGAAGTTATTTATTAATTGAACTGAACTGAACTGAATAAAAAGAGTTAAAGATAAAATCAGATAAGATGAATAAATTGGAGGTATTTCATTTATTGATCGCAGCGGCATATAGCAACAATTCGGACAACTACACCAGATGCGCATTACAGAAAACTAACGAGGAAAATAGAAACGCTTCCTACCGTTTTTCTGGGTGTAGGTGATGGGGCAACCCTATATGTTCATTTTTAATTATGAATTAAAAAAACTAAAACAGTATCCCTCTGTACCTCTGTTGAAGCCTCTTGAAATTAAATGTTATTTTATATAAGTTTTTACGGTGAAAAAAAAGTTGATGGTATTTTACAAGCTTTTAAACATACTTAACTCCCGCGGAAGAGTACGAACCAACCATCAGGAAAATAGACAACCGAAAATGCATACCACACGGTACTGCAATATTCAATTTGCTGAAAGATTATATGGTCAAGGGTATCCACAACGAAGGTGCCCTACTGATAAAATATTTCAGAACCCAGAAATACAATTACGATTAAATTGACCATTACCGAAAAAATAAAACAGCAACAAGAAAATTAGAAGAAATTGCAGTAATTGAAGCTAGAAGCTCCCCAAATTGGTCGAAAAGCTCTCTTAGGCAGCCTTTTGTTTGACATATCATTAGAGCAAATCAATTTCATCCATACCATATAACTTTCGTTCAGAATCCAAGACAGTTGCGGTAGTATCAGGTTATTCAAAACCAAATAAACTTTTACGATAACTTCGTGAACAGCGTTCCGGCGTGTTTTCACTCCTAAAAGTGTACGATTGTTACATGTATAGTCGTTACTAGGCAACCACAACTGAGCGGACGAAACTATTATCAATAATACTTTAATATATTAATACAGGAAACCAAATACTTTAATATATTAAAGTATTTGAGGAAACTCATATAAGTTTAGCATGATGAAATGCGAGACATTGATAGTGGCGTCATCTAAGCAGTTCGGTGGGCAAGTTTCAGTAAATTTGGATAATAAATTTACAGATTACTGTTTTAAATTCATTTT
>JABXWE010014351.1:0-14746 GCA_014611495.1 Limonius californicus
GGAAATCGCTTAAAAACAGGTCGTCTTCGCTATCTTGGGCTGTAGAAGTAGAATTAGATAAATTTTATATGAACAGACTAACCGTATGCATAAGATGAAAATCATCGGGCGCTTCAAAAAAAAACTTATTTCAAACCTTGTGAATACCATGGATTTTTTAGGTTTCTAGCCCTTGCTCTGCCTTTTTAAATACGCTGTTAGATTTGAATACTGTGTTTTTTGCCATCAGGGTTGTGTTTATCATGGAAAACATTAACCATAATGTTGATGCTTTATAGTTCGCTTTAGTGGAAAAATAAGCGAGTAGGACATTTTCAAGGTATTTGTTAATTTTCTTATCATTACACTACTGCATGAAGATATTATAATGTTTCTCGTAGACTTCTGCCGACTTTTTAGGGAGCAAATCTAACCTAGCAGCGTTGGTTTCGTTTATTATTTCAAGAGGGGTGTTGGATATTTCCACATCACCTTCGTCACTGCTGGACATGTTTATAGACAATAATTATTAGAAAATATTCTAAGCACACAAAACGCTTCTAAAACTCGATATTTTTGTTGTATCTATAAATTTTACATTTAACGAACTTCTAACTTAAGTAATGTGAAATTTTAGCTGGTAACAATCCGAAAAATCATCGTCATCATCATCTGACACGGAGCTGCCTCGAGGGTCGATCCAATTGTGAAAAAAATGTTAGGTCAAAAATGTTTGATGTGCTTTTAATTTATATTATTCTCTGCGGGACATATTTTACAAATATGATCAATTTTAACGAATAATAATGAACAGAACCTGTAATATTAAAGCAACAGTTCGGCCATTTTTAGTTAAATGATGCTCTTAGATATAAGTCAAAAAAGCAGAAATGATAAAAGAGGTAAGCCACGAAACATCTGGACATATCTCGAAATTTTAGCTGTCTCATGAATTGGTAAATGACCGTGAAGCAGAGGCATGTGCTTCTGAAAATACAAATGCTATTTCAACCTATTAACCGACTTCCTAATACCAGTACTTGATTTCACATTATTATTATATCAAGTTATTTAAGTTTTTATAAGAGTAATGTCAAAAAGTTCAATATTAAGAAGCCCGGTCGACCTCAAAGAAACCGAACACAACGGAAGAACTGCACAATGAATATAGGAACTTGGAATATACCTACAAAGACTAGCAACAAAAACACGAGAAGTATTTGCCGAGATAAAAGAAATTAACATTGACATAATTGCTTTGACAGAAACAAAAAAGAAAGGGACGGGAATAGAGGAAGTAGGACAATACTTACATATGTGGAGCGGAGTCTCTAAAGACCAAAGAGGAAAAAAGGGAGTTTTTATAGTTATTAAGAAAAAATATAGAAAACATAAAAAGTTGGGAAGCAGTAGACGAGAGGATTATCAAATTTAACCTCGATAGTTTTAGATATAGAATGACAATATTAGGAATACATGCACCTAACGAAGTCGACAACCCCACGAATAAAGACCAATTCTACAGTAAAATAGACGATATCATAAATGAAAGTGGAACGCGAAGAAAAGTTCTGCTACTGGGCGATTTCAACGCGTGGGTAGAGTGCAAGGTAAATGATAAGGTCGTAGGACAATTCGGTGATGCCAGAAGGAACAGTAATGGAGAAAAGCTTGGTTTTTGTGAAAGTAACAACTTAAAAATCTAAAATAGTTTTTATAAGCACAAGGAAATACCTACATACATATACTTTTGAGGAACACACGACTACGAAGAATAATAATTGATTATGTTATAACTCAACAGTACTCTAGTGATAGAGTTCAAAATGTTAGAGTTTGTAGAGGCCCGATATGTGGAACGAATCATTATTTGGTGAAAGCCAAAATAGTGTTTTCGGCCAAAAGGCCAAACAAAGTATTAAAACCACAGCAGACAGAAAAAGTAGAACAAGCCATATACAACTTACAGAGCCTACAACAAATTAGCGTTCAATATCTGTATCAAAATAGATTAGAGCAAAACCTTAACGAAAACCTAGAAGGATCAAACACAGAATTGTATGAAAATCTAAGAGCAAGCATACAACAAACCGCAAAAGAAGCCTTAGGAGAATATGTTACAGAAAAGCCAAGAAATTATGGGATAAACAAGGACTTAATGGAGGAAATATGTTACAAAAAAGAATTATACATAAAATAGCTTAACACCAAAGTAGACGAAGACATAAATGCCTATAAGATCAACAAACCAGAGTAAGTAGGAGGAAGGAGAATGACAGAGATATGGAAATTTATGAGGAATGTAAAATCGCCACATCGAGAAAAAACAAGAATACAAAATATTCCTGCCGAAGAATGGAAGCAATACTGTCAAAAACTACTTACAGAGACAAGACCCACATTCCAAAAAACCATACTACGAGAAGAAAGAGCGGTTGATATTAATTACATGGAAATACAAGAAGAACAAGTGATTAAAACGATGAAAGAAATGGAAAGTCGCCCGGTCCAGGGGGAATCCCCAGTGAATTGTTAAAAAAATGGAACATCGAAATTATATAAGATGATAACAAAACTTATAAATAGGTGTATAAATGAGGGAAATGTACCAAAAGAATGGAAAACTAGATATATATCTCCAATACATAAGAAACGAAAGAGAGACACCTGTGACAACTGTAGCATATGTAGTATGCAACCCAATGTACATGCATGGAAAACAATAAACCAGTCTTCATCCAACCAGCATTCAGGGCACACGTACCATTTTATTACATGGCGCAGTCGAAGTAAAAAACGGAGGAGCCACGTGCCAACGAAACTCGTTAAAACAACGAATCATTAGTAAAAAACAGCTAAATATTACAAAAATACAGCAATCAAAAAACTCGCAAGCGTGTATACAACACACAGAAATAGATTATCGAGGAATACCACCCATGATCATGACGGGAAACCTAGCTGAAAACTGGAAATTCTGGAGGCAGCGATTCACAACGTATCTGCAGGCAACGGAACTGGTAAAAAAAGAAGAGAAAACGCAATGTGCTCAACTTCTTACACTGATAGGAGAAGAAGGTATGCGAATTTTTAATACATTCACATTTGATGACGAGAACAAAGACAAAATAGAACCGCTGTTAAAACAGTTCGAGGAGCATTTCAATCCCAAACGCAACCTAGCATACGAAAGACACAAATTTTTAATGTGTAAACAAAAAGAAGGGCAATCCATAGAACAATATATAACAGAATTAAAAAACCTATCGTTATCCTGTGAATTAGGTAATCTACGCGAGAGTCTGGTAAAAGACATCCTAATTTGTGGTCTAAAATCAGAAGTATTAAGAGAAAAACTACTGCAAGAAGACAAAGAAAAATTGGACGAAGCCATAAAAATTTGTATAAGTGCGGAAAATGCCAAGAACCGAAACCGACAAATTACAAATGGCATGGAAAAAACTAATGTGGATGAACTACACATGCAGAGGTCAACGAACTCTCCGCGCATACAGCATCACAACCCACACCAAACAGCTGGACGGTCAAGCTCGAGCAGTGCCAGAGGTAATGGAACAATGGGATATGCTCATCCGAAGAGAGCCGCCACCAGATCAGAGGGAAAAACTCACCCTAAGAAAAATGCTACAGAAGCGACAAAATGTCACAAATGTGGGTATCATCACAGTTATGGGAAGTGTCCTGCTTACGGTAAAAAATGCACAAAGTGTGGTAATGTAAATCATTTTGCAGCAGTGTGTTATAAAAAACAAGTTGGTAGTATAAGAAATGTACATGTAATTGACGAAAATGATAATGATTTTCTATATGTAGGGTCGATTGAGACGGAGGTCCCAACAAGTACAAGGACGGAGGAATCATGGTCAACGGCCTTGGAGATTAACGGTCATGCAATCAAATTCAAACTGGACACAGGGGCTATGGCAAATATCATTCCTGTAAGTGTTCTAAATCGAATAAAATTTGACCTGACTAAAATTCAAAATACTACCATGAAGCTTTGCTCATATACACGAGATTCTTTACCAGTAATAGGTCAGTGTTTTTTAGAATGTAAGCACAAGGAAAAAACAAAGGTCATTTCATTTTATATAATCAACACTGATAACACTCCTTTGCTTGGGCTCAAGACATGTGTAGACTTCGGGTTAATAATTAAAGCTGAAGCTATAGAAAACAGTGAATTAGATTCAGGGCTAGTTACAAAAACTAAAGCTATAGAAAACGGTGAATCAGACTCAGGGTCAGTTACAAAAACAGAATTAAAAGAAAACAAGAAATTGGCAGTTAGATTAGGACTTACAAGTCATGAAACTGATAAAGAAAGCAACAACTTATTAGAAAAATTTGATTATGTTTTTAAAGGCATAGGTTGTTTAGCGAAGCCATATAAAATAGAGTTAAAAGAAAATGCAGAACCGGTCGTTTATCCCGTTAGAAAAATACCTTTTGCCATCAGGGATCAACTTAAGCAAACTTTAGATAAGCTAGAGGAACAGAAAATTATAGAAAAATCTGATGAAAGCACTGAATGGGTAAACCCCATTGTTGTTGTCAAAAAGGCAAATGGACAATTTAGAATTTGTCTCGATCCCTCGGATCTGAATAAATCAATCAAGCGTCACTATTTTCAAATACCTACGTTAGAGGAACTGACAGCCGAATTAGCAGGTGCACAGTACTTTACAACTCTAGATGCTACTCAGGGATTTTTGCAAATCAAGTTAGATAGGGACAGTACAAGATTGTGTACATTTGGAACTCCTTTTGGGAGGTACAGGTTTCTAAGGTTACCATATGGGCTAGTTAGCGCCTCAGAAGTATTTCAAGAAAGAATGCAAGACATTTTTGGTAAAATACAGGGAGTTAGCGTATATATTGATGACATAATAATAGCAGGGAAAACTAAGGCTGAACACAATACGCGTCTAGAACAAGTATTAATAACGGCAGCAAAACATAACCTGAGATTCAACAAAGAAAAATGTAAATTCTTAGCAAAGGAAGTACGATATATGGGTCACAAAATATCAAAAGAAGGTCTGAAAGCGGATGACTCAAAAGTAGAAGCCATCACAAATATGCAAAAACCAAAAAATGTAGGTGACATACAAAGGTTCCTGGGACTAGTAACATATGTAGGTAAATTTGTTGACAATTTATCGGAAAAAACGGCGCCATTAAGGGAACTTTTAAAAAAAGATATAATTTTTAATTGGAACAAAAAACATGACGAAGCTTTTAATAATCTAAAACTTATAATAAGTAAAAGTCCTTGCTTAAAATTTTTTGTTGTCAACAAACCCACTACTATATCAGTAGATGCTTCAAAAAATGGGATGGGTGCAGTCCTACTCCAGGAAGGGCAACCGTGTGCTCATTCGTCACGAGCACTTACAGACGCGCAAACCAGATATGCGCAGATTGAAAAAGAATTATTGGCAATCTGGTTTGGAGTAGAAAGATTTAAACAATATGTATTTGGAAAACACTTCACGGTTGAAACCGATCATAAGCTGTTACTACAAATTGTAAAAAAACCTTTAAATTCTTGCCCTCCTAGATTACAGAAAATTTTAATACAGTTACACAAATATGATTTTTCATTGGTATATAAGCCAGGCAAACAACTAATATTAGCAGATACCTTGTCTAGAGCATTCGAAAAAGATAACATTTTTGATGAAAATCTAGACCTCGAATTAGATGCACAAGTCTGTTTAATTTCTGAATATCTAAATATATCAGATGCAAAAAGAAACCACTTTAAAGAGCAAACTAATCTAGACTCTGACCTAATTAAATTAAAAGAATATATCAGAAATGGCTGGCCAGTTAGAATCAAAGATCTTTCTGAAAACACAAAATTTTATTACAAATTTAAACATGAACTAACAGTACTTGATGAACTCGTATATAAGAGTCAAAAGCTGGTAGTACCCAAAACATGCAGAAAAGAAATCATGGAAAAGCTTCACTATGACCATTCAGGCATAAATAAAACGGTTTGCAAAGCCAATCTGTCATTTTACTGGCCTGGAATGACTAAAAGTATACAGGACATGATTTTGGCATGCCACATTTGCCAGAATAATCAGAAATCCCAAAGCTCAGAACCCATGATACCTCATGAAATTGTCAAACTACCATTTTATAAAGTAGCATGTGATCTATTTCATCTTTATAATGAAACATATTTGTTAATAACTGATTATTATTCCAAATATGTGGAAGTTATAAATTTAAACAAGGATTTAACTAGTTGCAATGTTATAGCTAAGTTAAAGTCAGTTTTTGCTCGTTTTGGCATACCAAGAATAGTTTGTTCTGACAATGGTCCAGAATTTGCGAGCATTGATTTCAAGAAATTCTCGAAACAATGGGAATTTGAACATAGTACCTCATCACCAAAATATGCTCAGTCAAATGGACATGTAGAAAGAGCTATTCAAACTGTCAAGAACACTCAAGTGAATGCCCATTTCGAACCTAAATTATATAACAAACAAGATTTTGATAAATTCATAGAAAAGGGTCAAATTCAACAAAAAACATACTTTGATGCTAAAGGAGTAAAATCACTTGAGGAACTATGCAACAATTGTTTGGTTAGGGTACAAGTGTCTCCAAAAGGTCCTTGGAAACAAGGAAAAACACTAGAAAAAGTGGGAATAAGATCCTACAAAATAATGTTAGACAATGGGTCAACCCTAATTCGCAACAGAAAATTTATAAAGCCGATTGCGAAGAGAGATGAGGAATCTTCTAATGATCGGACAGTCGCTAACAAAATTACAAATACCTCAAATGCTTCCAACCATCAATATATTGAAGTGCAAGCAAAAGCAAGTCCTATCACTAGAAATTCTGACTCAAGCAGCAGTCCTAGTGATAATAGAATTCCTAATAGTGGAAACATGTCAAACACGGACAGATCTACTACACGTACAGGAAGGGTAATAAATAAGCCCGCAAAATTCAAAGACTGTAAAATGTAGTACTTCTGACCATGTTCTAATCTAGATCAAATTGTAGTATAGTTATGTTTATATAAGAAGGAGGATGTAGCATATGTAGTATGCAACCCAATGTACATGCATGGAAAACAATAAACCAGTCTTCATCCAACCAGCATTCAGGGCACACGTACCATTTTATTACAACAACTATTAAGGAATAGCAATAACAAGTACTTTTAGCAAAATATATGGACGAATTGTCCGAGACTTAATTGAACAACAATATCAAACTGAAGAATAGGAAGAACAAAGCGGATTTAGGGCAGGTAAATCATGTCTTGATAGCCTGCTTTGTCTAACGCAAATAGTGCAGAAAAAACTGGCAACCGACAGAGAGCTACATCTGATATTTCTCGACATATCAAAATCTTACGACGTACCTCTAATGAAACTGTGGAATGTATTGGAAAACAGCAACATCAACACTACGTTAGTCAGGGCTGTGAAAAATCTGTATGATAATCAAACAGGGTGAGTGAAGGTAGGAGCAGACTTGACAACAGAATTTAAAGTTACGAAAGGGTTAAGGCAGGATTGCTGCATTTCACCGACGTTATTCAAGATATACATAGAAAAAGCTCTTAATTTATGGAAAAGGAAATGTATATGAATGGGAATACCACTGGACGAGGATGCCGATGATCAGATTATTATGGCGCAAGAAATAGAGAATATTGAATATATGACAAGAAAAGCTACAGAAGAATATGATAAATGGGGGCTTAAAATCAATGTAGATAAATCAGCATATTTAAGTATAGAATACAAACAAGACGCTTGAACCTTAGAAACAGGCGAAATTATACCGGCATGTGAAGAGTACAAGAATTTGGGGGCAACGGTAGGAAAACAAGAGCTATATAACACAGAAGTGAAAGAGAAAATAGAGCAAGGTCGGAAAGTAACAGGGGCCCTAAACGGTATACTTTGGGATGCAGGTATGTATTAGTAAAAAGAATAAAAAACAAATATATGCAACTACGGTCCAAAGCGTGACATTTATTATGAAGCTTTCACAGGCCTTAGAGGCCCATCGCTTTTGGTGTAAGACAAGGATAAGTTAGTTTGTGCAATGCACAACAGGGCCCAACCCTGTGGGTTACCGTGTTGGTGCGTAGCCATGCTTAACCTGCTGTTGTGTGTGAATGTTTTTTGTTTATGGTCTTGTTACTCCTCTAATGCGACCGCAATTCGAGGAGTGCCATTAATTTGATCCCCAATGGCAAACGGAGACTGGGACCCAGTACCGACCACCCAGGAAACAACTATTGTAGTACAGCCTTGTCCAAAGAATGGGCAACAACAGACTCCCGAAAAAAGCAATGGAATAGCAACCAAGAGAGAGAAGAAAGAGAGGTTGGAATGAGAAAGTAGAAAACCTTAAACAAAAGTGGGAAATCCAACAAGGAGCTTGGCTGAACAGAAAAGAGTGGAAAGAAATATTGAACTTCGGAAGACCCAGATAGAGGTTAAAAACGGAAAGAAGAAGAAAAGTTATTTCCCTAACACTTCTATAATGAATTTATTGGCCTTAGTTAAACAGATAAATAAAATGTTGTATTTTTCGTAAGCCTCATTCCTGTCGGCTTCAGTGCTGTTGTGGTTAGAACACTTGCCTACAGATCCAAGGGACGCAGGTTCGACCCTGACTGAGGCCGGTAAGATTTTTCTGACAAAGAAAAAATCTGAAACTGGCCCTAGCCCATAGGTCCCGTGCCACTGCGATGTGGGACGCATTAAAAATCACTAATGGAGTTGGAACTACCCCAGATAGGCCAAATTTATGGTTAGGTTATACATTGGGCGAAATATGGCGTGTGTTCACAGTAGAAATACTTGGACACAGCGTCCTAGATCGCCGTCAATTAAAATACAATACAAAACAAAATGCATCATCCCTACACTACAACCAACACTTATACTTAATAAACAATTAGGTTTCGATCAATCACATAGTAAAGAAAATATTCCAAAATACGAAGGTGTGATATCTTTTCGAAGCGCTACTGTATTTTTTAAAATAATACTTTACAAAAACTTGTAAATCCATTGATATACAGGGTATCAATTTAAAAACGTACAATGTTGTATATCTCTAGAAGTAAAATATATATTGAGCTTTAATAGAAAATATTTCTATAACACGGAGAGAGAATCATAATGACTCATAAAGTATCTTTCCCCATTCAACCCCCTCAAGCTCTAGGTACCCTAAATGGTAACACCCACTTGTGATACCTCATTGAAAAGCTTTTAGAAAATGTTGTTCCGTACTAGCAACCTTTATTTCCCTCAAACTTGTTTCGTAAAGGTAAAAAAAAAACTCGAAAAGTTCTGAACCAATTATTTTAATTAAGTTATTTTTTCTGAAACGAGGAAGAGGGAAAAGTTGCGTAATTGAATAGCACTTTCTAAGAGCTACGTCTTGTAAGAGATAAAGCACTCAAAGAAGAAGAGCTTTTCAATGAGGTATCATAAAATCGATGTTATATGAAATTTTTTTTAGGGTACCTAGAGTCAAGGGGTTGAATGGGGAAGGTTATAAGTCGTTATGATTCTCACTCTCCATGTAGTAGAAACGTTTCCTAGAAACGCTCAATATCCATTTTACTTCCCAAGATATAATACATTGCACTTTTTAAATTGACACCCTGTATATTATATTTGGTTTGGGTTCTGGTTAATTCTAACAGGTAGGTTCAGTTTTTCAGTTACACTTTTATTTTGGTTTGCAACTTTGATTAAAAAAAATATTACCTGGTAGAACTTTTCAGTAACTGAAATGAAAGATACTTTGAGATTACATTCATCATCACTTTTAATATGGGAATTAACACTTTAAACTGATTGAAAGCAATTCTAAACTCAGTTAAAGATGTAATTTTCTATGGTCCGTCCACAGTTAATTACGGCCTACAGGATTAAATAGAATAGGACAACAAAAATACTGTCTCTCCCTTCCTGTTACATTACTTATATGCAAATTTGAAATATGCCCCTACTATTACTCCTGTTCGCAAGTTACTGGAACAGAAGATGAAGTTCCCGAAGTAAAAGAAAGATGCAGATATGCTCATTTACTAGTCTACAAGTGGTCTAACAGCAAAAACAGACTATTGTGCAACAAGGAATCTCATGAAAGTTTAGAATATGAATGGTTATTTCGTACAGCATTAATTTTTCCTTTTTTATACAACTTGAAAATAATATGCTACAATCTAAACCAATTTTCATTTAAATCAAATCAACAATAGAAGTCTTGTTTACCCTGTTCAACATTTACTCTTTTTGGAGAAATATAATGTAGCAGATATTAGGTACATGAGGATTCCAAATCGAAACGTGTTCGGGAATGGTTGTGATTTTCGCGATCCACACCTGAAAACGAGTGATTTAGTCAAGCATCGCGTTTTTCTGTGCACCAGCTAGGTATAATTTTTTACGCTCTTGCTGTTTATCATCCTACATCTAATTCATTAGAACAAAGCAAACACAGTTGGTACAGCTAGCCTTTGGCTACGCCAAGTGCAGTTCTATTCTAATAATTATATTTTAGTATATCAATGGACAAACCCCTACTCAAAGAGCCCACACTAATTAACACAAATGGTCCAGGACAAGATCATCCCATGGATCACCAGCTGACAACAATGCAAGCAAACATCCTATCACCTCTCCGATGAACGAAATCCAGAAAAAGAAATACTCATTTGATTACAAAGACTTGCTCACTAAAAATAAATACTATCTTCCAACGCATATTGACCTAAACACAAATTATACCAAATTATCAACTCCAATTCCTACAGCCCGCTAAATACCACCAATATTTTTGCAAAAGGCTAGTAACTACCAAGCAGTTATATCTGACATTAAAACTATAATTAAAAAAGAATTTACAACATCCAATCAAGGTTCTCAATTAGGAATTAATTTATCTGATGCCGACGACTATCACCTGCTAACTAAATTCTATGACAACAGACAAAGTAGCTTATTATACTTTTCGCAATCCTGAAAGTACCAAATTATCAGTAATTATGAGAAACGTCCCCACATCTATTACAATTGCAGAAATACACGACGAACTTATTGCAAAACAGTTCCCAATACTGACAGTTACTCGACTTCTTAAGAATAAAAGCCAATTCCAATTTGTGCAATAGAATTAACTAAAACGGACAAGGCACAGAAGATATTTCAACTCTCAAAATTACTCTACTGTATAATTAAAATCGAGCCTCGACATAGTAGCAACGATACTCCTCAATGTACAAACTGTCAGCGCATAGGACGTACTAAAAACTACTGCCACCTTCCAGTTAGATGTGTCAAGTGCACCGGATTACATCATTACTCAGAATGCAAAAAAACACGCGCACAAAAACCACAGTGTATTAACTGTAATGGCGATTACCCAGCCAGTTACAGAGGCTGTCCCTAGTATATGACAGCCAATAAGAAGACTACACCCAGACCACGTACTATAGAACAAAACTCTGAACTGTACAAGTACCACCAGGCACCACTTACGTACATACAACATCAGAACAAACCTCAATAATCTACAGCCATCTCCCTCTCATCTTCCACAAGCGTCCATTATTGAAATATTTCAAGCCATCTGGAACATGCTAATTTCATTCCATGAACAAATTAAGACATTCATTTTCTCCCTTATCTCTTTTCTCCTCAATGGATAACATCCCATCCAAACTACTATCACAACTCATCATCTGTTACTACAATGCTGATGAAATAGTCAAACAAAAAGCATTAATTATTGCCTTCTTAGCCAGGCATAACGTAGATATACTAATTGTCTCCGAAAAACACCTAGCAAAAGATGAACAATTCAAAATACCTCGATACAATATTTACGGGAAGGATCACATGACAAACTTGTGGCAGGAGGTGTCGCTATATTAATAAAACACTCACTGTCTGCCACCTCGTACGAATTAGAAGGCATCACTAATCTAGAAGCAGTAGCCATTAAGTTGGAAACTAAAAATAACCAATATTATTATTGCAGCAGTATACAAACAACCAAATCAACGGCTACTTGAAGCTGATATAGCAGCGTTATTGGCGATCATAACTCGAAAAACACCCTATGCGGCTGTACCTGTAATAATCCTAGTGCAATCAAGAAACACCTGTCTCTCCAATCATGCCATTCAACTTTCAGTTCCTACAGAACGTTTCAAGACACTCCGATACTGAAACACAATTTCCCCAGATTAATCAAGGGATATACTGACTGGAAACTGTTCCAAGAATTGATAAGTGAAACAACTACCTGTCCCGCCTCCATAAAATCAACAGAAGAAATCGACGCACATATCACAAAACTCAACTCAGCAATAACTATGTAATATGCGGCGCTTAAGGCAATAAGTTTGAACAAAACATCATAACAAAAGGGAAAGTGAAATCGAGTGAAATCACAAACAAGCGAGAATTTGAAAGCAATAATTAACTTTGTTTTGAACCTTGAGAAAAATGTATAAAAAGATTTTGTATTTGGTCTAAAGGACAGTCCTCAATAAATGTACTAAAGTGTCTAGTAAAGAGCTGTAAAGGTTAGAGCTATGTGTCAATTACCACGTAAGTTTATTCAATAAATTAAGTCTGTATGTTTCTATTTATATACTGTGTATTCAATCTTTATTTTATCTGTAATTCTGTGTTAATAAATTATATTTTTGCCAATCTGTATTTCACTGCTTAATAAGACTTCTAGTACAAGATCCTATGCATTAAGAAGAAGCAAGAACAACCCGCTCGTGGGTAACAACTAACGCCGTAACGCAAGCAACTACCACTCAGTTTAAGCGCAAAGTAATCAATGACACAGATACCCCCGCGCACATGGCACATCACGGCTCTCATTAAGATTAAAAATAGGCTCAGACGCATCTGGGCTAGAACAAGAGATCCTCTTCTTAAAGCACAATTCAATAGTGCTAAACGCGAGGTTAAATCTGCTCTTGACAATTACAGAATCAACAAGTACAAACAGTACGTCTCGGAAGTGCAACCCAGAGATGCCACAATGTGGGAAGCTACAGAAAGGATAATCAAGCAACAGCCTCAAATTTCTACCATTAAAATCAATGACCAAGCATACACCAAAGACTCAGAAAAGTACGACATCTGTACTCGCCTGGAACACACTTTTACTGCACATATATCAGACACTAATGAAGAATTTGTAAATAAAATAACAACGGAGATAGCCATTAACTTCTCACCTGACCCAGGATTAATAGTGTCTACAACTCTGGAAGAAATACAGTCGTGCATCGACAAGCTACCTATGAAAAAATCGCCTGGCCACGACCTAATCCCTAACGTAGTTATTAAAAACTTTCCTAGAAAACTGATCATGTTTTTGACCATCTTATTCAACGCCTGTTTACGATTGGGGTACTTTCCAACCATGTGGAAGCATGCTCACGTTTTACTTTTTCCAAAGCCTGCAAAAAACCACCAGCCAACTATCGGCCATTAAATCTGCTGCAAACACTATCAAAATTGTTTGAAAGAGTGATTCTTGACCGCCTATGCTCATTTCTCGACCGCAAGGAAACTCTACCACCTTTTCAGTACGGATTCCGTAAAAAGTATTCGACCGTCCACCAGCTATCTCAAATATCAAAACTGATTGAAAAAGGCTTTGAAAACAAACAGCATGCTGTAGCAATATTGCTCGACGTAGCCCAAGCGTTTGACTGAGTGTGGACCAATGGACTACTATACAAAATGTTCAAGATTACTACACCTACTTATCTATTATGCATAATTAAATTGTTCCTATCCAACCATTCCTTTGCAGTGCGAATCAACTCAACACTCTCCAAAAATAAGAATATAACCGCTGGAGTGCCCCAGGGCGCAATATTAGGTCCTACATTGTTTAATATATTTGTTCACAACCAGCCAGTGCCTAATAACTCGACTGTAGCTATGTACGCAGACGACACAGCGTTACTTTCCCAAGAAATAGACATATTAACAGCTCTCCAACAACTGCAAGAGAGCTCCACAGCTCTTATTAATTGGTTCAACATTACTCTCAGGACAACTAAATGTAAAACAAAGTTTTTCACCCTACGACGACCGGTATTACCATCTAACATAACCGTAAATAATCAACAAATTGAATGGAACCCCACAGATAACGTTAAGTATTTAGGAGTATATCTCGAGAAGAAACTCACTTGGGCTCTTCATATTAACCAAAAATTAAATCAGGCATACACAAGATTAGCAATGCTCTATCCCGTACTTAACAAAAAGTCAACCCTGAACCATGAAATTGGTATACCGATATACAAGTCCATTTTGAGACCAGTAATCCTCTATGCTTGCCAAGTTTGGGGATCAACATCCAATACACACCTCACAAAACTGCAAACATTTCAAAACAAAGTTATCAGAATAATTTTTAACACGCCGTGGTTCACTCGCAACTCTCAACATCATCGCGAAGCAGGCGTATCTACTGTCCACGGAACAATAAAAAAATCTTACTAAAAAATATTTTAATAACATCTCAGTGCTTGAGCGCAACAAATTGTAATACCGGAGCAAGACACACACACAGTAGATTATAACGAAAACTTCCTCAAAACATTTACTTAACATCATCAAGTGAAACTGACTAAGTGCCTTAGTTAATCTATTGTAATATAAGAGAGGTGTTTAGCCAGTAGTTCCTA
>JABXWE010014352.1:0-29599 GCA_014611495.1 Limonius californicus
GTATGGTCGGTTGTAGAAAAGATTTTTATAAATCTGCATAGCAATGCTTAGGTTTCGAACCCAAGCTAGAATCGATGTTTTACTCAGAAAGCGAGCGCTCTACCAACTGATCTACCACCACTCCTTACAACAAACACATCAAGTTAAGATTAAAAATATTATTTTCAAGAATGATACAACTTCACCTATCTAGAGTTGAAAAAAAAATTCGAGCAGAAAACACAAATAACGTAAAAACTTGAAAATCTTGACTTCATTTGTTTCACTCGTAACCCGACGGCTCTTGCCAGATTGGTCTCGCGATCGACCCAAATTGGCTTCACGATCGACCGGTCGATCGCGATCGACTTGTTGGCCACCCCTGATCTAGAATATAATATATTGCTATGATGCTATGTATTTTAAATTAATAGATAATTATTATCATATAATCGCCCCACGTTGGCAGCGACCAAAAAGATGCTATGTATTTTAATTTATTAATATAAATATTTAATTACATAATTATTTAAATAGATGAATAGCCCTACGTTGGCTTGCGTCAAAAAGATGCAATGAAATTTTAATTTTTAAATAAATAATTAATAATAAAGTAATTTTGTTGGGCGCCAAATTTGAGTTTTTGCTCAAATTAAATAAACATAAGTTATACATACTAGCATCTATATAGACTCTTAAAATCTCAAGGTTAACTGTTTCGTGGCTTCACTGATTAGATAGTCAATTATGAAACTATTAAAATACATAATCTTATAAATACCGACTTAATTTTAAACTTATCTTTTTTATTGCGTCACTCCGACCATATTGTAGACACCACCTCTTATGATTTCTGCAACATCTGCATATTTATACTGCTTGCAAGTCTCGTTGTATCGGCCGGAACTAGTTGATTTTAACGATGACAGCGTCCAGATTGCAAATTTGAAAGTTTGCGAAACAAAACCACTGAATTACTACAATCGTTCAGTTAAATGTTCGAATTTGTAAAGGTAAGTTCCTTAATTGTTTTTAACACCACAGGATTATTATTTTTAATAAGTGAATGAAAGATTTTAATTTTATTTCCTTTTCTCTTTCAGAAAAATTCCACAAAAGAAACACACTTCAATTAAAATTTTAATTTGGTAAATTCTTTTATTATTAATCACTATAGTTGAATTAAAACACAAATTCTGGTTACACTTTACTTTTAATAACTGTTTCAAATTTTTGTAAACAAGGTTACATAACCTAACTTAACTTTTTGCGAGGTCACGCCTATTTTTATAACAAAATTAAATTGTGCACTAATTGAAATTACGTGCTCTTTGTTCGATGGCCAAAAAGGAACTGAATTCAAATTTTCCTGCCAGAAACCTCTACAAAATTCAACAATAAAGCATCGTATCTAAGCAACGTCTTAAAAACAAGGACAGAATTTGAAACAAAATCTAGGGAATATTCTAGAAATTATTATTTTAAAATTTAAATAATTAATATTAATCTTATGAATAATAATATTGAAAAACTAATTTCACAATCGTTTTCTATGAATTTTTATCTACATTTTGATACCCAAAATTAACAAATTCCTGAGAATAAATTTAATATTTTAAAATATAGCTAAAATATGCGAAATCAACTCGAAAACCTTACAAAAACACAATTAACACAATCCTCAGATTATAATACAAGTTTTGTAACACATTAATGAACTATAAAAGAATTATACACAACATAATTACCAAAATTCTAGATCTAACCTATAAATTTCAAAATGTATTTACAAACACAATTATCATAAAATAAACAACATAATTCATCAAAGAAACCTATTAAATACCTTTCCTATATATTATATTAAATTAAATTGGCTAACATTCAACCTAATAAATCAAAAATGTGTACTTTTCAACGATAAACTATAATAACTGTAATTTTTGAGTTTTAGGGCTCTGGTACAGTCCAAAAAGACCCACTTCATCGTCTACGACAAGTATTTAGTCACACATAAGGATATAAAAAGGCCATACACTGTATAACTTCACTTTGAGTTCATATTTCACATCACGAAGCAACGTACGAAGTATCGATAATAGTTTTTACATATAACAGGTTTATAAATACAGTTTTAACTATCATTTTACATTAGTTGTTATAAATTATGACATTGTTAATCTATCTAGACTATATTTCAGGTTAAAATATGGATTTTAGTTCCAATAAATATCCTTTTTAATACATAACAGTCCTTCCGAAGGTATTTTGGAGTAGTTTAAAGCATGATAAAGACATTTAACAAATAGTTAATAATAATTACATTAATTTAATATAAATATCATGGAAATATATAATATTATATGATGCAAATACTACTTTATTTATATGCACAGTTTACTTACAAATAGAAGAGTCCAATTACTGTAAATAGTTACCACTGGCATATTTTTAATATAAAATTATTACTGAAATGATGGCACATAATTGCACAATGTGGAAGTGAACGATTGTATTTGACTTTTTCTATAATTAAAATGGAAATTTCGGAATTAATATCTGACATTCAAAGGGAAAGTGGGAAATTAAGACAATCAGATTGTTCGAGTTTAAAGTTGGGAATTTTAGGACTAACTTGAAGACAAAAAAAAGTTAGAAATTTTGAAATAAATAAAATTCGATTTTTGAGATTAAAACAGAGTATTCTAAGATTAACGTCGAAAATTTAGCGATTACCAGCAGAAGTTCGTAGAAGACATTAAAATAAATTGCTCAATTTGTGTAAAACAAAATTAAAGCTCGTTAAATTTACCGAAATATTAATCATAGTGGCAACACTGGTTTAGACTATTAGTAGCTGCCAATGCAACACTGCACAAAACTGACATTACATTATATGACAGTGACACATAACCATAAAACTGCTCTTGTGTAGGACACGTCAGTTTATAATAACAAATTGAACCACAGCAGGGAAAAGTGGCGTTCATATAAATGGAAACATCAGATAGTGAGTGTTTTGAAAGTGCAGATGAGGAGCTTGCCTCAGATAACGAAGACGATTGTACTGTAGCTTTGTCACCTGAAGCAGCAAAGATAGGAAGGTTAAACATCGGGGAAGATGAAAGAGTGAGTGTTACTACGCAAGAGAGCAATGTAAATAATGAAAAACCGCCGTCAAGTACAAGCCAGCCTAAGAGACAAAGTAGTCCATCTGCAGAAACAGATAGTAAGGGTGCAGCTACATCGCCACTGAAAACATCTGTTAATAAACCCGAAAGAAAAAGTAGACCCCCTAGGTCAACATTAGGAACTAAGCTTGGCAGTAAAATAAAATCAAATGTTTTATCTTCCCTGTCTGATGATAAAAAACCTCAGAAAGAAGCTCAAACCCATTCTGCCTTGGATCCCCGACGTGTGATACATGAACAGAAAAAAACTAATATTAACGCTAATTCTTATACAGAAAAATTAGAGCCATGTTTTCAATCAGTAAGTAGTGAAAGTAAAAATGATTTATCAAGAATACAAAAGTGTAAAGAAGAGGAACAAAACATGTGGGACAATGATGACTGGGAACCCGTACCGAGTATTTCCAACCAGTCACATATAATAAATGATGAGCACAGCAGTTCTGATTGGACTGGCTGGGGAAATTGGGGTGTAACTTCATTGCTATCAACAGCAACCATGGGAGTGACAACCATTAAGAACCATGTCTCACAAAGTCTAAATACAGTTCTAGAAAGCGGAATTGGTGCACCAGACCCTGAAGAACTTGCGCGGTTGCATAGAGAAGAAAAACAATCTCAAAAATCAAATAATAATTCAGAAAATAAAGAGCCCGATGCTAGCACTTCAGATTTAACATTTGGCTTAGGCAGTTTTGTTTCTGGGGTAACTCAAATAACGAAACTGGTTGAAACGACAGGAAATAAGATGATATCTAGTGGATTAGACACGCTCGAGACGATTGGTAAAAAGACAATGGAGGTCTTGCAGGAAGGAGATCCGGGCTTGAAAAAGAAGAGAGCATTCTTGAAGATTGAAGCAGAGAAACCGGTTTTGTCCCAGATTTTACGAGAAGCCAAGGCGAAAGCAGAATATGCAAACAAACTTTTAGAAGAAAAACATTACTCTAAAAAAGCTAACTACGAAACATTGTTTGATGATCACCAAGGTTTAGTGCACCTTGAAGCATTAGAAATGCTTTCAAAACAGTGTGACATCAAACTGCAGACTCTATTAGAATCGCAAACAGCCAGCGATTTAATAGAAATGCAAGAGACTTTGAACCAAATCAAAGAATTATGTGAATTACCCGAAGAGGAGGATGAAACGGTGCTTTCTAAAGATGAAGTTGAGGAAAAATTAAACAACGCTGCATCTGAGATGAATATATCCATATCATACAGCAAATTGGTTTCAACATGGGTAGAAGCAGATGAGTGGTTGGATAAACTAAACCTAAATATTTGTAATGAGATGGAATTGTATGAACATTCGATTAATATTATGGCACAACTTACAGCAATTGCAGTTGAATTATTCCATAAAACTGGAGAACTTTTGTTGATTAAAGAACATCGAAGTACCGTAGATGAAGCAGATAGTTTGGTTCAGTAAGTGTTAACATATTACAATATATTTTCCCCATACTTACAAGGGATTTTTACATCATCAAAACTGAGTGAATTACTTTCCTGTAACTTTTCCATACTTAAAATAGTTTCTGCTGCATATATGTATGAATTATGAGTTGTTGCAATTAGAATTTATGTTTCTGATTATTATTATTTCAGAGTATTAGTGTTAAACCTCTAATTCAAAATTTGGTCGTTGATAAAATGAAAGTTGCCATTCATACATTCAGGATTAATTGAAGGTGATGGTAAGGTAAAGGAGGGTTTCATAAAGAAAAAAAGAAAATGAAAGTTTAACAAATGTATATGAAATGAAACTTGTAAATTTGACTATTTTGAAGATAGACACAATTAATGACCCTGCTATGAATACTGAGTGTTTATTTAGTTTTAGAATATGTACATGTTTCCATATAAGCAACTGAATTAAGAAATACAAACTTCTAAATGTTGCAGCTTACATTTGGCTCAAGAATACAGGAAGCTGATTGCTGTCAATTTATATCTTCCTCATTTATTTCAATAAAAATATGGAAGGCTTCCGTTATAGATATAAAGGTGCATCAACACTGTGTGCACTCTTCTTGGTTATTTCAAATAGAACACTCTGTATATTTGTACATTTCTGGAATGTATAAACTGCATTTTACTTGACTTTCTTTGACAATTTCGTAGTGGTGAGCTATGAACATTTTAACAATGGGCTGGCCTTTTTTTGATGAATAGGCACAAATGATCTTAATGCAAGTTTTCTCTTGAACCCCATAAAATAAGACGTTTTTGATATTATTGAATTAAGAATACAATGTCTTCCATTTCAATAGCATGGAGGTTACAACAGTCAGCAAAAAATTGGATGTTTTTAGGAAAATAAAACCAGTAAACAAAATTTTAACAAGGGGCTGGGAAATTCCACGAAAATTTAACAAAGGGCTTGCGCGAGCCCCTATAGCTCACCACTGCAGGTTACCCATACGATAATTATCCGTCTAGCATCATTTCGCGACATTTCTAGAAGTTACATATGAGCTGTGGCAGCGAATAAAAGTTTTGTAGTCATTAAAAAATCATCACTTCTTTTTTTAAATTAACTGCATTTTTCAATAGTGGTACGGACAGTTTTTGAATAAATGCACATTATAGTGGGAATCTTGAAAAAATCTCAGCGGCCTTGCTCTTGAAGCTTAGGAATTAAAGAAAATATATTCGGTTTGAATAAAAACTCTAGAAAATTTTCATATTACGTTTTGAAAGTTGTTTTTTTTTAATATGTTCTACCAAAAAAGTATCTAATTTCCATTTCCGCTTCTAAATTACTGTGGGGTTGTGGGAATTACTTAAAGATCGTGATTTTTATTGTTGTAGTTGACTTTTTCCAATTTAATTGTAATCGTCCTAATAGTCCCTGAATTACGCTGTGCCGCCGCAGACGCCCGCACGCGCGTTGCAAACACACGCGTACACACCAAGAATTCCAGATGTCTCGCAGTGCGCGAGACAGTCTCCCAATATTCAGGCTTGGTCGGCGATCGCCGAGGGCCCCCAAAGGGACCCCCTAAAAAAATATAAAAATAAAAACGAAACTTAAAAGTTAAAAATTAGGTTCTGTCTTTACTAAGGTTGATTTTAAATTTTTAATTATGTCGCAATCGTATGTACAATTAATGTTAAACAGTTGTATACACTAAGCACAGTGTGCTTACGCTAGGCCCCGGCGTGTAGTATCGTCGTCTCGTCTTGTTGCTGACAGAATCGACTTAGGTCTACTGTAAGCTAAGATCTTATGTCCAATCTACTTTTCATGAACGTAGAAAGAGAACTGTTTTATAAATTGAATAAAGATCAAATAGACAGGACCAGTGAAGCGCTGACCGAAAAGCTGTTAAGTTAACAAAAATCATTTTCTGCGCTTAATAATATTTAAACTTTTGTATTTTTATTTTCTAAATTTCTAGCTGTACAAACTTTATTTTACCTTTACTTGTTTGCAAGTTAGAATTTTAAATCAAGGAGTAAAATCTACTATAATTTTTTTATTCTTCTTCTTTTTTCTCCGGTATCCTTTATACCCCCACGGGTGTTGGATATTTGTGGGTTCCGCTTCCTTTACCCATTTCTTCCATCCTTTACGGTCCTTTGCCATCTCGTTCATTTCTTCTATCGTTTTCCCACTTGCTTTCCCTATCTCTTCTATGCCCTTCATCCAGGTGAGTCTCGGTCTTCCTCTTTTCCGTTTCCTAGTGCCTTTGGCTTCCATTACTTTTTTCGGGAGTCTGTTTCTGTCCAATCTCTGTAGGTGTCCATACCATTCTAATTTCTTCTTCTCCCTTTTCTGTGTTATTGTTTGTTGTTCTAGTTTTCCTATGATTTCCTCGTTTCTTATGTGTTCCATCTTGGTTTTCCCCGCTATCTTTCTGCAGTATTTCATTTATGCTGCTATCAATTTTGGTTTGTGTTTCTGTTGTACAGTCCAAGTTTCGCTTCCATATAGGATCGTTGGGACCACTATTTTATTATATATATTTAGTTTAGTTTTTTCGTTTATTTCTTTTTTCCCAAAAACTGACTTATTTAGTGCGTAATATATGTTGTTTGCCTTCTTGATTCTGCTTGCTATTTCAAGGTCTATTATCCCGTCGTTTCCTATAATAATTCCATACATTCCATTGTAGTCACTTCTTCTATAGGTTGATTTTTGTACATTATTCTATTTTGTTCCTGTTCCATTTTCTTATTTATATACATTATTTTACTCTTTTCTACATTAACTTCCATCTTAATTTTTTCTATTTCTTCATTTATCATCTTTTGCATTTTAATGTTTTTGTCTGCTATAAGCACTAAATCATCTGCGTATAACAGGCTATTCATTCTGAGTGGTATCATATCCCTGTGTCCCACTGTAGTCTGCAGTTTCTCCGTTCTTTGCCTTGTGTTTTCAGTAGCCTGTCCATTATTATTATTACAAACAGGTAAGGGCTTAAACTGTCACCTTGTTTTATACCCTTTCTGATATTAAATGGTTCTGATCTATTGCCGTTTATTTGTACTTTTGCTCGTGTATCCTCCCGTACCGAGTTTATGACTTGTATTACTTTCTTCCGTGTGCCTGTTAGTTCCAAACAGTTTTCTATTACTTGTCTTTGTATTGAATCAAAAGCTGCCCTTAGGTCGATAAATGCAAGGATAAGTTCTTCTCCCCTTTCGATTTTTCCTTCTATCAGTTATCTTATTATGTATATATTGTCTGCTGTCTGCCTTTTCTCCCCGAATGCTGTTTGCTCCTCCTCTAGCTTATTTTCTATATGTCCCTTTAGTGTGTTTTGTATTATTTTTGTATATATTTTGTATGTCACAGGTGATAGGTATATTGGTTTATAGTTGTCGCATTGGGTCTTGTCACCTTTTTTGTGTATAGGCATTATGAGATTGTTTTTCCATTCCATTCCTCCGGTATCGTGTTTCTTTCCCACGCTTTAGCCAGTATTTTGTGTAGCCATGTTATTCCGTTCTTTCCCATGTATTTGATCATTTCTGGATCCACTTCATCTTCTCCACTTGCTTTACCTATTTTGATGTTTTCTATTGCTTCTTCTATTTCTTTTATATCGATATTATTGTTCTCTATTTCCTCCTCTTGTTGTATGGGTATATTTACTTCCAGTGGCTGTATTTTATCATGCTCGTGTAAGTCGAATTTTTGGCTGTAATGTCTTCTCCATACTGCAATTTTTTCCGGAATGTTTGTTTTGATTATGTTGTTTTCATCTCTTACGCCTGAATCTGTCTTCTTTCTTTTTCCTCTTAGCCCGTTAATTGTATTCCAGAATTTTTGATTGTTATTTCTGTATCCCTCATTTAGTTCGTGTCCAAAGTCCTCCCATGTTTTTTGTTTGGTTTTTTTCACTACTTCTTTTGCTGCTCTTCTCTTTTTATCGTAGGGTTCCTTGCCTTTTAGATCCTTCGTGTATATGTATTTTTTTCAAGCTTGTTTTTTGTCTTGCACACTCTATCTTTGACTTCCTTTGTCCACCATCTAGTTCTTTTTCTTTCCGTATTTATCTTCCTGTATCCACGTACTTCTCTTGCTAAGCTAATTACTATTTCTTTTAGTGCTTACCATCCGTCTTCCAAGGTCCAAATCTATCTTCTGTTTCCAGCTTGTTTATTTTTGTCTGTATTATCTTGCTATATTTGTTTGTGTTTTCCTCTTTTGTTAGCTTATTTATATTCGAGTATATTGTTTTATCTTCTCTGTGTCTGTTTTGATGTTTCGTAGTTCTACTATTACCAGTCTGTGCTGTGTGGCCCATTTCTGCTTCTGGTTCCACTTTTATTTCTTTTACGTCTTCTTCCATTTCTGTTGTGTATACTATATAGTCTATGATACTACTTGCTTGTTTCTCTTGCGCGACGAAAGTGGACCGATATTTTTGTTTTTGCTACCAGGAGTTTCCAATTTTTAGCTCGTTTGTTATCCAGAATTGTAGCATTTTGTTTCCATTTCTATTTATATCCCTTTCTCCATATGGTCCTCTGCAGCCAAGTCCCTTATGTATTTCTGTACCTATTCTAGCATTTCAATCTCCCATTATGATTATTTTGTTGCGTTTTTCCCTCACTTTATCTAATGGCGCTGCAGTTTTGCGTAGAATTCTGTCATTGTGTTTTCATTAGTTCCTTCTACTGGGCTGTATATTTGGACTATGCTTATTTCTTCTCCCATGTCTGCTGTTATGACTGTGATCCTCGGTGATATTAGGTCATATTTAGTTATTCTTCTGTAAACCTCTCCAGTCCGGGCCTGTCAATATTATTCACGATTCTTTTGGTATCCAACCAAACTTTTGACCGTTCGCGAACGGTTTCTTGAGATGTTGGAACAAACCTATTGTCTTGCTGTTTGAAAAAGTGCTTTTTAATATAGGGGAAGGTGTTGTACCTTGGGACACATTTAATAATTTCAGAAATATATTACTACACATTTATTGAAAAATGAATACTGACCATTAGATTAGGGTGCTTAGACATTGTCCTAGACATACAAATTTTTTCAAAATTTTATTTTAAACGAAACTTTACAATATCACAATTTAAAAAAAAATGTATATTGTCCCGAGGTACAACAATGTAGTGTACCTTGGGACAATGCTAGTATAATCAAGAAAAATAACAGAGGTAGGTATAAATAAATGAAATTTTCTTCAAAAAAATTGCCAGTATTTCTTTGCAGTATATGTACTAGAATAGTATGTATGTATTATTTTAGAAAAACTTTTTTTATACAGGCTTTTACTACTAATACCCAAGATTGTACACCGAAAAGTCTAAATTAAAACATATTTGGAAAATTTGCCTTCCACTGCCCCCCTCACATTTGGGAAAGGGTAGTTTTTTTACTATATCACTTTGAGAAATATCATACTTCTCACATACACTTTTTACAAACTTGTTGTCACCATGTTTTTTGTAATACATCACTGCATATTCGTCACTGTCGGCATAACATTTCAAGATCTCGGCAATATAATGACGAACCAACTTTTTTCCAGCGATTTTTACGAGTACAAAATCTCCGCTTGAAATGTCATCCGTAGTGGGAATATTATCTTCATCGTCATCACCACCAATAAAATTTTCATCGTCGCTACTCGAGTCATTCAATATCATTTCGATACCATCTTCTTCTTCTGAACTTTCTACAATTTTCCGTTTCACAACTTTCCTTTTTATTACATTACGATTCCTCCGGCGTTTTTGAGACATTTCTTCAATTTCATTCCTTTCTGGAGTCCATGTAAGGACACGAGTTTTCCCTTTCTGTCTGCCTTCCATCTTCTTCCTTACTCCAGCTTTAAGAAATGGTCTTATTAATGTGGAGAGATTATATCTTCTTTAGTTGGTGGATTGTTTCCAGTAGTGAGGCTGGCAATTGCACTTGTTGATGTGGATGCCGGGTTCTCATTATCAGGTTCAGTGAAAGCTGCACTTGATGAAGTGGATGCTGGATTCACATTATCAGATTCAATCACTTCAGTGATAGGCCTGTCGGTAACGAAACAATCCAAAAATTCCTCTTCGTCAAAAACGCCATCATTGAAAGGGCATATTCCCGTAGATTCAAAACCCTATGTGATATTATGGTGAGTAAAAGCCTTTGGATAAGCCGCACCGATTATCTCAGAGATTTGATATAATGTAACTGGCTTGTAAAATGTCTTGTATGGCCCAAAGACTGTAACATCTAAGGGCTGGAGTCGATGAGAAGTATGTGGGGGGAATGTCAGTGGTATCCGGCTAAAATCACTCCGAAGTAATCACTCCGGTAAAATCAACTCCGGCCAAAATCACTCCAACAAGAACCACTCCAAGCAATAATTACTCCAAACGAAAACCCCTCCGACAAAAAACACTTTAGTAAAAATCACTCTTGTAAATAATCACTCCTGTGAACAATCACTCGCATAATAATTATTATTATTATAATCAAATTCCCTTCTACCTATTCGGTGTCGGGATTACATTTTACATTTCTATGTACATTTCATTTTATATATTTACATTATTTACATTGTATTTCATTCCATATCTATAAATTTTTTTCCATTCTTTTCTGTTTCCTGCTAAGTTGTTTGCTTCTTCCCATGTTTTTCCTCTCTCGTGAAGTATTCTGCTTATCTCTTGATTCCATGTTTTTCTTGGTCTTCCTCTTTTTCTCTTTGTATGCTGTCTCGCTTCATACACTAATTTTACTTGTCTGTTATTGTTCATCCGTTGTATATGTCCCCACCAACTAAGTTGTCTCTGTTCTATGAACTTCGTCACTGGTTTTACTCCCAATTCTTCCCTTATTTGTATATTTCTGATCCTGTCTTCCCTGGTTACTCCCAGTACTCGCCTCAGGTATTTCATTTCCATTGCTTGTATTTTATTTTTTTGTCTGGTTGAGAGATTCCATGATTCGCATCCATTTGTTAATACTGGTCTGTATATCGTCTTGAAAACTTTTATTTTTGTCTGTTTAGTTATTTCTTTTTTGTTTATGAATTTTTGGTTCATTGCGTAATATAGTTTTATTGTTTTGTCAATTCTTTCATTTATTTCCGCTTCTTGTTTTCCTGTTTCCTCTAGTGTTATCCCCAAGTATTTAAATTCTTCTACTTGTTCTAGTTTGACATTATTTATTTCAATATTTTTTTTATGCTTTTATCTCCTATCACCATTATTTTCGTTTTGTTTATGTTTATTTCCATCCCTTCTTCTTCCATTTTCTCTTTCCATATTTTTAGGTTTTCTTGTAATTTCTTTTCGCTTCCCGCGGTTATCACTACATCATCCGCGAATACTCCTGCTGTTATCTCTACTTTTTCCAGGTTCCAATATCCAATGAATAATTTATTTGTTTTTTCTTCACTTTTCTTGATAATCCCATCCATGTGCACATTGAATAATGTTGGGCTTAATCCCCCTCCCTGTCGTAGTCCCATTTCTGTTTTAAATCCTTCCGATTTCATGTTATTGTTTATTATATAGTTTGTGTTGTTTTTGTATAGGTCTTGGATCACTTTTATTATCTTATTGTTTATTCCTTTTTCCCGCAGTCCCTTCCATACTTTTCTTCGCGGTACTGTATCGAACGTTTTTTGTAAATCTATGAAAGCTAGGAAGATGTTTTTATTTTGTGGTTGTTTTTTCTCTATTATTTGTTTTATTGTGAAGATATGATCTTGTGTATTTCTTCCGGGTCTGAATCCGCTTTGTGGCTCGGCTAGTTGTGGTTCTAGGATTATCTTTAATCTATTATTAATAATTTGTTCATATATCTTCACTAGTCTTCACTTCAGTAGTGTTATTCCTCTGTAGTTTTCGCATGTTTGTTTATCACCCTTCTTGTGTATCGGTTTTATTAGTGCTATTCCCCACTCCTCTGGGATTTTTTCATTTTTCCATGCTTTGTTTATTATATGTAGTAGAATTTCTCTTCCCGTCTCCCCCAAATTCTTTATCATCTCTGTAGTGATTTTGTCATTTCCTGGTGTTTTTCCATTTTTTTATTTTTTTTATTACATTTATCAGCTCCTCCATTTTTATATCTTCCGTTCTTTCTTCTCCCCTCTGATTTTCTATTTCAGTTTCATTTGTATTTTCTTCCTTGTTTTCTCTTTGTTGTCCTAATAGCTCCTTGAAGTATTCTCTCCATCTCTCCATTATATCTTTTTTATTTGTTAGTATTTCTTGATTTTTATCTTTTATGTATATTTCTTGTGTTGGTTGTTTGCTTGTTCTAAGTGTTTTCAGCACCTTGTAGAATAGTTTCTGGTTTCCAGTACTATCTTCTTCCATTTTGTTCCCGAATTCTATCCATGATTTTTCTTTTGCTGCTACTACTATCTCCTTTACTTTGGTCCTTTGTTCCTTATATTTTTTATACTGTTGTGGTGTTTTGTGTGTTAAATACTTTTTCCATTCTTTCTTCTTCTTCTTAACTTCTTCTTTGATGTCATTGGATCACCATGCTGCCCTCTTTTCTCCCTTCCCTTTACTTATTCCACATACTTCTTCTGCCGTTTCTATAATTATCTCTTTGAATGTTTTCCATCCTTGTTGTGTATTGGCCTGTTTGATATTTTCGTATTTAGCCTTTATTTTTCTTTCCGTTATTTGTGTGTACCTTAAAGCTATGTCTTTATCTCTTAGTTTATAGTTTTTTATTGTCCTTTGGTTTCCTTTTTTTATTGTGCCCTTTCTTCCTATCTCTTTATCTCTTTGTTTTATTTTTCCTATTAATAGGTAGTGATCGCTATATATTTCTGCTCCTCTTTTCACTCTTACGTCTAATATGTTTTTTCTCTCTTCTTTTTGTACTATTATATAATCAATTATTGATTTTTCTCCTCTATTTTGTTGTTCTCTTGTATATTTATGTATTTCCTTGTGCTGATAGAACGTATTTGTTATTATTAGGTTTTGGAGTTGACAGAAATCTAGTAGTCTTCTTCCATTGTTATTACGTTTTTCCTCTCCATGTTTTCCTATTGTTGTTTTGTATTCTATATCCTTCTTGCCTACTCTGCTATTGAAGTCTCCTACCAAGTATAGTGTTCCTCTGGCTTCTTCGGTTATTGTTGTCAGTTCTTCCCAGAATTTATCTTTTTCATTTGCTGTTTCATTTTCGTCTGGTCCATATATCGATATTATTGTTGTGTGTCCCCCTTGTTCATTTCTTAGTTCTATTATTAGGATTCTCTCAAATATTGCTTTCCACTTTGTAATTTATCCTGCCACTTCTCTATGTATTATACATCCTACTCCTGCTGCTGCTCTCTGATTATTTTGTACTCCACTGTATATTAGGATGTGTTCATTTGTTAGATATGTTTTACCCTCTCCTTTTTTTTGTTTCGCTTATAGCCATTATTTCTACATTTGCTTCTTCAAATTCATTTATTAATTCAATTTCTTTCCCTTGTATACTTCTAATATTCCATACTCCTAGTTTCCATGTGTTCATTTTCTTTTTCGTAATGTTATTCTTATTCATTTTCATTTTCATAGCCTGTTCTGTCTTTGTCATTTCTTCCTCATCTTTACTTTCTAGTTTTTTTTAACGATGTTGGTTTTGGTTATTTTTCTTAGCTGTTCTTGTAGGCTATCGCCTTCCGGTGATCTTTCTCCTACTGTTCTTTTAACCCCTAGTGTTTGTTCCCTTTCTTTGTTTCTTGTATATTTCGTTGTCTCGCTTAATAAATCATGCGAAAATATTGGTGCTCACACATATTTATTATTGTAATCTAGAAAATAATATTAAGAATAATCAGGGGTGAATTTATTTTGAATCCACGTTCTGCTGATGTCATGCTACCTAACTGTTTAACTCCTTTTGGACCCACAATTTTTGGTGGTTTCTGTACATTGCTATTACCCGTTTCATCTATGTTATAGATCTGGCTCGATTTAAATTTACGTTTTTCTAAACACTCTCTAAGATTCTTAAAAAAGTCTGACACGTTACTTTTGTTGAAGGTAATAGATCGAGCAAGACTAGTCGCTTCTGGTGTTCTTAAGGAGAGTGTAGACTGCCTCTTCATGAACCATCTTAACCACTCCTTCCATGCACTTTTAGTTTCTCGCCAGTTTTGTGGCAGTTTTATTATTGCGTTATGCATATTGAAAAGCCAATGACATTACTTCTTTTTTGTTAGACCATAATGATACTTTGCTGCCAGTTTTAAATAGTCTGCTAATTCTGATTCTTCAGCTTCTGAGAAAACTTGTTTCACTGCATTCGTTCTGTAATATGGAAATTCCTCGTTTCCACTTTCTCAGTGCGATTGTAAGTGACGAAAAAGGGTTGATTTTGAGATACCAAAAACTCTTGCAGCTTCTCTGACTGGCAGTTCCTCATTCTGGACTGCTTCCACTGCATTTTTTAAGACATCCCTTGATACTGGTTCTCTTTTTTCGCCCGTCTTGCTACGTGGCATTTTCTAAAAATATACACATTCAATTAAACACCTGTCTCAAGGTACTCCTTAAAGCATTCAATTGCAATTAATCACTGCTGCTTGTACCGTGGGACGTCCCAAGGTACGAGCACATCAGTGTCCCAAGGTATAAGAAACTGCAGTCATCTACAAAACCATCAACAAACATTCAATATAACCCCTGATTTTTCAGGTGGATATGGGATCACAATAAATAACTGCACTTACCAGCTGTTGAAACCAATCGTCAGCCAAACTCGTTTTATAAACAATTCTTAAAATATGCTGAAGGCAGTAAAAAAAATTTGAGTAGCACAACATAAAAAATTCTCTATAAAAACACAAGTATCCGCCATTGATCAGTGGAACTAATTTGCCCGTTTGAGAAGGTATCCTGCTAAAGTTTTATAAGGTATGTAGAGCTGCTGGATCATAGATGTCGCCAGTGGAGTCAATGTCCCAAGGTACATGCGTCCCAAGGTACAACACCCCCTACTTTTTAGTGCATAGCCAAAAGTAGGAACTGTTTGAACTGACCTGTACTAATGTAGAGTGATTAGCTCTGTTTATTTGTATTGACTTCAAGGAATAGTGTTACAGGAGACAGACGTTTTATCCGATGAAACTAGTGAGGATGATTTAGAACTCGTGCTGATACAAACTTAATGTGGAACGCCGTTTCTATACCGTTTCAAAGCGATACAAAATTGTGTGTTGGAACAAACCTAATGTTTTCTAAAACAACGGGCATGCGCCAAATAAATGAAAACTCGAAATGTATGTTTTATAGCCATAACGTCCGAATGAATGCAGATAATAATAAAATTTATCCTTTGACATTTTATTCAGCACAAAAGTACACAACATGCGATCGCGCGTAGAGAATATTATTAGAAACACCTCGTACTAGTACGTCTACTTAGGCGTCTAGACCTGATTGCTATTAGCTTGGCAGAAGTATTTTTAGAATCTGGCGTAGACCGAAGACATACAAACACGCATGTGTCTTTTTTAAATACAATTTTTGGGTTCCCCAATTTCTAAAATTCTCACAATGACCATCCATTCTCATATTGGAAGTATGAGAAAATAAAAAGACAGTCAGTACCAGGTGTCTAAAGTAACTTACATACATGATTTGTAAATTATATTTGGATTAAGTATACCGAGTGTAAACGGTAACAAGACCTTCTTTTTCTGTAACCAATATAATTTGATAATGACACTATAGGGTCGAGCGGGGTAATAATGAAACGAAATTTAAAACTTTTGAAAAAATCTATATATATAAAAAATTCGTAAACATCTCATTTTTGCATTAAATGATATATTTTTTGTGGTCTTCCGTTTGACAGGTGATTTTTCCAATGTAGGGCAATTCTCATATAAAAAAATGTAAACCCCATTTCACATTTTTTCTGGAATTGGGGAAAATGTGAGACAGTACCGGGAAAAAGTGAGTTGTGGCTTTAAAAGCTAGACTTGCTGTCCAAGTCCAATTTAAAGAGTAAAAATAAAAGGAGCGGGAAAAAATTAATCGAATTCATATATAGCACATATAATTTTAAAATTCATTCCTGGACAAATATGAGAGCAAAAAAGTCCTTGTACCTCCTGGGGCATATTTGTCTTTTTTCAAATAAGATTTTCCTATTCCGTCTTTTTTAATAACAACTTCAAATGATATGCCATTTTTTTTCTATATCGTGAATGCTGCTTCAGCACTGGCTGACTGGCGTTTCATATATTCCCTTTTTTTATTATTAATTATTTTTAATTACTGTTATTTAATATATTTGACTGAATATACGTTTTCCTTCACTTATTTATTCGAGTAATAAATAATTTTGAAGGATAGTTTAAATACACTTTTTACACGGTTACGTTTTGAATTTTATACTAATCGTATACTTAACTGAAAACGTATAAAAATGGATATTCATATAGAGGAAACTTTAATTATAAATTTATAATTGATAGTTTGGTATAATAATTGCACATGAAAAATGTAAAGCTGCTTTTCACATTTAACCCAAATTTTACGTGTTTCACTTTTACGCCTGTTGACCCTATATATAAAATTCCAATTATTTGATGACGTTTCTAATTATTCGCGGCTTTCGGTTCCTCCGTAAGTGACCAAATGGCACTACCGTATGCAGGATTTTAGCCTTATTTCTAATACGTGGAAATTTACAGAGGGTTGCATTTAAAATAAGAAAACTGTTGGCGTTTGATATTTATATAGGTACCAACTGATTTTACCTTGTCTATTATAATAAATGAGGAAAACAAGTAGTGATCCTATTCTGGTTTAAACTTTCAATAGTATACAGGGTGTTACACAAATCACTTAACTGATAATTAGTCTGACCAAATGAAAAACTGTCGCACTTCTTTTTTCAGATAATTGGTATTTTATAGATTTCAAATATACCCTTGAAAATAATATTTATAAAAACAGTTATTTTTAAAAATCAATTTTGTGAATTCCGTGCTTAATATTCCTATCAAAATGGAGCTATTTAATAGTACTTTTCCATTATCTGAGCTTAGAGCAATCACAGCAAATTTTTTTGTTAATGGAACACCTTGTGTTTCTTGAATAGCTAATTTTACATAATTCCGTAACACGTTTTATCCTTCCTCGTTTCAACTCCTGCCTGATTGGTAATATTGAACTAGTGGTATAGATGTAACTATCATATCGATAACGTTTTCCAACTGATGTTGTGTATCGACTATCTAAATACAGGAATCTCTACTTAGAATCAATTATAAACCGTGTGACATTGTTTTCAGTATGTACTTACTAATACCAATTAGGTATGCACATATTGGTACCTATTTATAAGTAGCTAAACATTAAATTGAAGGAGTAGCTCATCTATTTATGTAGTACGTGGTTTGTTTTTAGTTATAAGAAACTGATTTCGGCTACTAGGAATTAATTTCATATGTCTGCAATGTATTTCAAATACAAATAATTTAGGCATTTGTGCTTAACAATGGGCTGCAAAGAAATGTGACTTAACTTTATCCATTTAGAAGTTTCACAAAAAAAGAGAAAAAAACAATTTTCGATTTATTTGTAATCTTACTATTTTAAACAATGTTGGAAATGCATAAATCTATTTTTAAAATCCTTTTCTATTTTTTACCTTGCTTCAAAAATGGTTTTTGGAACTGGTAGAGAATAAAAAGTGTCCCCCAAAATGTGTTTTCATCAAATAATATAAGATATACTTGCAAGAACATGTGGAAAAAACTTTCCCGTTTTTTTTGTATAACTTTTGTTTGTTAAAGTATGGACCTACCCTCTATCTGTTCGTGTAAACTAGATACAATGATGAGGCCCAAACTTGAATTGCCTTGTATAATAAAATGATTTAATTATTGTTACAGATTAACCAATACTATGACGATACTACTAAGTAGCATTGCAGGGAACATAACGAATAAGCTGAGTGGTAAAGCATCACAGTCTGCAAATAAAGACAATATCAATGGACTTATTACTAATGTTTATTACGAGGTAAAACTGTCTTATAGATACACATTTATAAATACGAAAAAAAACTATTTAAATTTTTGTTACAGGCAACTAACAGCAGCTCATACATCAAAAATGCTTTCCAGTTATTAATACCAGTTCTTCAAGTTGGTGCTGTATAATATTATGTAAAAATAAGATTTATTTAATAAATACCGCTGTTTCCATATGTTAATAACAAATTTTTATATAACTAATGTTTGATTAAATATATAGCACTATAATTTCGTTTACCTGTAGCTAGTGCATCTCTCTGGCTTACATAGCAAAAGAAATGCCATGCAGTCTTATGTATCCAAGAAAACCTGTAGGTGGTTTTTTTTGTACTGAATTGTTCTATATTTGTAATGGTAAATTATAAACAATGCCAAATTATCTTAAATTATGTAGACCTTAAATAACATTGTCAGTGATCTAATTTAAACAAAATTTATGCAACAAGTGTGTATGAGGACAAAAACATTTAGGAAAATTAAAAAAAAAACACCTGCAGACATTAGTTATTCCTACAAGCAAATAGTTGGCTGATGTTTCTCAGTAAATATTTAGTAGAATTTGTTTACGTGCTTTAAGAAAGATACCTTTCACTTGAGGTAGTATGGTAAATCTAGTATCTTTGTTGGAAATCTTGTGTTATGCAGGTTGATACTAAACATATGCGAAAAACTTTAAACCGCATATAGCTAAGGTTATTTAACCCCCAAATCACTCAGCAAATTATTTTTTCGGCGCCGCTGATGGTATGGGAGGCTTGAATGTTTTTTTACATCAATTCACTTAAATGAGTTTTCATCGTGTCCTATTTTAATAAACTCCGTCGTTTTGGACAACTAACAGTCCAAGCTTAATATACAATTGACTGTGAAAAGTAGATGAAATCTGACCCAGAAGTTAAAAGTTGATTAAAAAATGTATAAATTAGGGTATATTTTGAAGACGAAATTTTTAACCTATGTTTTTTTGCAGCGGCTTGTTTCCGAAAAATAGGTACTTATAATTTTTTTTAATTTGATGTATAAAGAGTTATGTAACACGGTTTCAAATAAAAATAACATTTAAATACATACCTACTTACACTAAATTCCAAATTTTTCACTTCTGGGTCTGATTTCATCTACTTTTCACAGTCAATTGTATATTTTGATTGGAAATTAAGCTTGGACTGTTAGTTTTCCAAAACGACGGAGTTTACTAAAATAGGTCAAGAAACAAAAAAGTCGTTTAAGTGAACTAATGTAAAATTTTTCAAACCCACACATAGGTAACTGTTTCGAATTAATAACAATACTAGGTGATTAAGGCGTTAGCGGAAAAAACTGTGGAAAAAAAGCCGCGGAAAAAAAAGCCTGGGAAAAAAAGCCTCGGAAAAAAAGCCTTCGGAAAAAAAAGCCGCGGAAAAAAAACCGGCAAAAAATAGCTGATTGAAAAAAATTTTAAACTGCCAAACGAAGGATTCATAAATATTTATTTATAATGTCAAAAGTAAAAATCCAATAAACCTCACAAGATTTCAAAACATTTTTATTTTTATATATTATATTTCCAATTTATTTATTATTTATATATTATATTATAATTCATTAATTAATTACGCAGTCTAATTGTATGGCTCACTGCCGGAAAAAATTTTCAATGTCCCTCTCTCCCTGTTGATACTGTCTGCATAAATTATTTAATCCTGTCTGCATTTCTTGAAACACATTCTGTTTCTTCTTGTTCGCCACTACACCGAGATTATTCTTTTCCATTTTCGTCCTATTAGCAGCAACTTCAAGTCTCATCTTTTTGATTAGATTCCATATACTGGGATGATTTTCGTCGACTAAATTTGAGAACCTGTGGTGTGGTTCCATCCCTCTGTTTGATTGTTAGTCCTATGTTGCCATTCGATAGTTGCATTAAAACGTTCCACAGCTGCAGTGGCAACATTGGAGCAATATTTCTCATTCTTATAGCACCATTTCCTTGTTTAGCAATTCTTCTAAAAGTTCCTGATACGTACGTGCTATCAAAATAACTAAGCAATTCTGCTTCTGCTGGCACTATCTCTCTTAAGTAAGTCATCCCTCTTTGAACATCTTCGACTGGAAAAAAAGCCAAGCCGTCCATCATACCGCAAAATTTATTGAACTTTTCGTCCTCCTTGTAACGTGTCGCCATACCTAAGCCTTGAACATTTCGCCAAGCGTTTTGTGTGAGTGTGAGATGGTAAAAACATCCCCGAATATCAAGGTCATCGCCCAGAACAACTTTTACGGCTGCTACAGCGGCTCTTTCGAAATCTAAATGTATAATTAGCGGGTCTAAATAAATATTCCTCTCTTCGCATTTTTCTCTAATAGTCGAAAGCATATTTTCATAAGTGTCCTGAGTTTTCTTTTGTAATAAACAAAAAACTGCAGTAATTAGCAAGCCATTTAGCCGAATCCTAGTTACATACAGTTGCAGAAAAAGCGGTGGCGCGAGAGAAAATTTTCCATCAAAGTACTATTCGGTTGAATTCGGAAGTTGTTGTAGTGAAGAATCCGTAGCAAAAACGATAATTTGTTCTTCTGCATTAGGTCCGTTATAGTTCAATAAAAATCTTTCAGGATTGGCACCTGTTGTGATAGTCCAGCCACCTAAAAGGAGTATTAAAAAAATATATAAGAAATCGGAGTGACCAGAAATCATGATGGCGTCCTATCGAAGTCTTATTTTTTTTAAATTAAACTTTGTATTCCAAATTAAAGCTAATAATTATTCTTTTACAACTCCCAATAGCTAAGCACATACCTTCAATTGTAAGATCCTGCAGAGTTGAAAGTGTTCGAGGCAAATCCTTAGCCTTTTGATTTCGTAGGGTACGTTTAACAGAATCTTCTAAAGGCATACGTGCCCGGGTTGAATTATCCGAAAGTTTCACTGCTTCTGCAAAAAGTTGTACGGGTTTGCTCATTACATCTCTCGCCCTGGTTTTCATATCTCCTATTTCCTTCGCTACGTTTAATGACTCTGAATCAGCAGGATGATTTGAGCTCTTCTGAGATATTTGGACCCGTCTTAGATAAACTAGTGACCAAATAACGTTTACACTGAAAACATCAAAATGAATTAACAAAACCCAATGCAATAGGGGAGATGCCGATACGCACAATGGTTGATAAAGAAAATACAAAGTACCTACTTAGTGCATAAATAAAGTTAAAAAAAGTTCATAGTGGCATTCGAAACTGGTCAGCCACTAATTTAATTAATAAAATTTGTGATCGAAGTACTTCGTATTTTCTTTGTAAACCAATCTAAACCTAAAAAGTGGGTATGCATGTTCTTATGCCCTCTTTATTATTTTTTATTTCAACATATTTCAAACACAATAAACTATTGAGAACAAAAATAATAACTAACTGCTTACTTTAAAAGAGTTCGCTTTAGAACATCTCCGCCGTATAAATTCTTTGCACTTTCTATGCAATACATACATATACCCTCTGTAACAACTTTTCTCCGACTTTATTTGATTTTATAACTTCCATGTTCGCACTAAGAATAATACCAACGGAATGATTCACTTTTAAATTCATCAGCCTATTTAAACATTTCTAGAAATATTTTCTAGAAAAGGGGTACAACATTACTTTTGATATTTAGGAATTTTGGTACTTACTTAATGGATGCTCAATAACTTAAGGTACTTATGGTCGAATTCCGAATTTGCATAGCGATAAATACATCGTTACGACGGAGAAGCAATTAGCCTTAAATAGGCCGATAAGAAGGGATTATACTGTACGACTAGGAATTCGTCTATCAGAAATTTTGGACCACCCCCCTAATTCTAAGATTGAAATTTTTATTCCGCCAGATTTTTTTCCGTGGCTTTTTTTCCATCGGCTTTTTTTCCGCCGCCTTTTTTTTTTCGCGGCTTTTTTTCCAGGCTTTTGTATCCGCGGCTTTTTTTTCCTCCGCTTTTTTCCTAGATTCGATTTAGGGGTTAAACAATCTCATCTACACGTGGTTAAAGTTTTTCGCACATGTTTCGCCCTTTATATAAGTGTCTCTTTAATACTCCATAAAAACAAACGCATTTCTGGATCAAATCACATTAAAAAACTGAATTTCCTAAAAATGATTTGAATTGGAAAGATAAATTCGATTAAAGAGTTTATTCATTCGTTATGCGAATAAATTGATGCAAAAATCAGCTTCTTCGTTTTCTAAAACCCATTTGTTCTTCGTGTAAGATATTTTCGCTTATTGTTTTAAGTCTTTCGTTTAGAATCTTTGCATACATTTTGTAGGCTGCGTCCAGCAGACTTATTCCCCAATAATTTCCTGGGATGTTTGTGTTCCCTTTCTTATATATTGAAATAACCCTTGCACGCAGCCATTCTCTTGGGATGTATTTATTTTCCAGCACATATTAAGGTGAAGCATTCTTAAATGTAATAGTGTTCCTCCATATTTAAATAACTCTATGTTGAGACTATCTAGGCCAGTAGCTTTTCTATTTTTTGCCTTCTTTAATGCTTCCGTTAATTCTTGCATAGTTATGTTGTCTAATTCTATGTTATCGCTTTGTGTGTAGGTATATCTCGTCCGATGTGTTTTCGTCATACCAAAGATTTCTATAATGTTCTATCCAAAGAATATTGTCGAAGTTGTCTATTTGTATATTTTCCTTTTCACTTTTTCCTAGCATTTTTATTACCTTGTATGCCATTACTTGTCACCCATACAGGTAGTGTTCTGTATGACCGATAAATCTATCCCATGATTCTTGGTGTTGTCTTCTTAATATACTTCTGGTATTGTTTCTTATTGTTCGGTATTCTTCTTGCTTCGTCTCTGTTGGATTATGAAGAACTCTTTGATATGCTTTTAGTTTATTTTTTGCGTCTTGGATTTCCTCTGACCATATTTTCATACCATCTCTTTTTCTATATCTCTTAGTTCTCAAACTTTATTGTAGTGTCATTTAGAAATTCCACATTAATTTTGTTAATAAAGCATGGAACATATGGCTTTGGCTTTTTTATTCCTCCTCGCATTCTTCCTAGTACCAGGTTATGGTCGCTACCAATATCTGCAGATGTTAAGCTTCTTACAACTAATATTTGTGATGGAAACACTTTCCTGTTCGTGAGTATAAAACTATTGTTGATTTATGCCCTCTTGTAATTTGGAAAATGTATTTATGTTGTATTTTATGATCAAAGAAGGTATTGTCAATTCTTAGTTTTTTATTGGTGCATAAATTAAACATCTTTCAACTTCGCATTAAAATAGCCCATTATTGTAGGTTCTTTTTCGTTTGTTGAATCGATAGTTGTTTTGGAGTTCGTCCTAAAATGTTTCCTTCTCGTGTATGGGTTTCTTGTTTTCGGGAGCATATGATATATACAATGTTTACTGTGTTTTCAGCAGTTTCTATTTTAACTAGTACTATTCTTGTGGATATGTATGACAGTCTTTTATACTACCTATCTTTATATTTATTATGGACTAGTATTCCAACCCCTTTTACGCCTTGATCTCTTTCTTTACTCCACTAAATACGAGTATGTAGTCGTCATAGGCTGTCATTCCTTTCCCTTTTCGTTTACCTTCAGTGAGGCGGCGTACATTCAGTTTCTATTTTGTAATTTCAATAATGATCTCTTGATCCCTATTATTTCATGGCCGAATATTTCACGTTTCTATTCCGAGTAGGTATATTGTTCTTTTCCATATTATTTTTGTGTTCCATTTTCTTCCTGGGGTTATCGTATGATCAGTCATATTCCAAAGCAACTTATCGATTCTGTGATTAACTTGTTCAACATTTCTCCATTGGTTGCTAGCCACTCATGAAGATGCCCTCCTCCTTTCTCAACTGGGTTTGAGACCGGTTACGCCGGAGTTAAAAGAGCTTCTTGAATATTGTACATATATTAAGAAGATGTATTGAATTAAGAAAACAGTTTCTGAAAATAGCCAATATAGGATCATTTCCCATACATTACAATTGCGGGTGTATATATCGCTATATACAGGGTTTATTAAACATACGGTAAAAATTCAAGGGGTTATTTCTTGGACTATTCTAAGAATATTTTGTCCTTTGATGATTTTTGAAAAGCCGCTTTGTTTCGAAGATATAAGCCGAAAAGAATTTTCGACAATAACATTTTATTACGAAAAATTACATGTAAAGTTTCTTAATCTACAAGAACTGTTGAAAATGACTACCTCCAGCTACGATGCAAGAATCCAATCTTCTCCTCATTGACTGCCGAACTCTTTCAAAAACACCAGGGTCGTTTCTTATTGAGTTACACCCAGCAATTATCCGATTTCTTAAATCTTCCACATTTTCCACTGGAGTAGAATAAACTAATGACTGTAGATGGCCTCATAGGAAATAATCCAGGGGGCTTAAGTCCGGGGATCGAGCAGGCTATAAGTGAGGTCCACCTCGACCAATCCAGCGATCTCCGTATGTTACTGTTAAAAACTCACGAGCAACCACACTAAAATTCGCTCTTGCACCATCATGCATTAACACATTGCATTTCTTGTCGCCAATGGTACATCCTCCAGAAACTCAGGTAGAGTCTGTTCCAAAAAGTTGCGATACACCTCGCCGGTAAGTCTTCCTGGTAGAAATACCGGACCAATTAGCCAGTCACCCACAATTCCAACCCAAACGTTCAACGAGAACTGATGCTGAAAACGATCTTCAAGTACCTCATGTGGATTTTCTTCAGCCCACACATGGTTATTGTGAAAATTCCTTATTGCATTTCTTGAGAAATTCGCTTCATCGGTAAAAAGAATCAGCGTCAGTAGTTGATGGATTTGAACCAATGTGTGCAAAAGCCATTGACAGAATACAACAGGTGGAGGAAAATCAACAGGAAGAAGTGCTGTATGTAGTATGGGTACAACAAATAGTCCCTAAGAATTTTCCAAACACTCCCATTACTTACATCCAAAGTATTTGCAATTTTTCGAGTAGAAGTACCTGGATCTTCCTTTTTCATGTCCAGCACATTCTCTTCTACTTCTACCGTTCTTACTGTCATTGGCCTTCCTGGTCCTCCACTTCGTTTCAATGTGCTTGTTTCATGAAGACGTTGATGAATACTTTGGAAGGTTTTTCTGTCAGGAACATTACGGTCAGGAAATCGTTCAATGTACAACCGCCTAGCTTGTAATAAATTGCCATCTTGGCGGTCGTATAGCGATTCATGATAGAGGACTTCACTAACAAAAGTTTAAGTATTAAAGACAGAAAATACACGTCAAACAGCCCTACGGCACTCAGTCTCAACAAATTCGACACATACAAAATGATCAATCACGAGACGTATTCAAATGAAATCCACGTTTAAACTGATTTTCTTTTCAATGTCTGCACTTGCCAGCTGTTAGTGGATAAAACAGCCGTTCTTAATAATCGGAATGTTGTTAAAAGACAACAACGCATTTTTAAAAATTTTTTAGACTCGGTAAGCCCAGTGTAGTACGCCATACTTTTATTTCGGCTACATTAATGATTTGAAAAATATCAAAATTGTTTTTGTCGAAAATGTTTTTCGTCCTGTATTTTCGAAACAAAGCGGCTTTCCAAAAATCATCAAAGGACAAAATATTCTTAGAATAGTCCAGGGAATAACCCCTTGAATTTTTGCCGTATGTTTAATAAACACTCTGTATAGATCAAAATATATAAAGCGTAATACTATTGTAAATTGCTCATAAAGAACAAAAAGGAAAATATTCTAAACCATCAATTTCTTGGTCGAATAGTTTTAATAACCCTAATATAAAATACGCTCTAAACAAAGAAGTAAAAATATGTGGTTCTAAAGTAGACGGTTTTGATGAAAAAGCTGAAACGGTTTATCAATATCACGTATGTGTTTGGCATGATTGTTCTAATAGTCCAGATGTCATTAAAAATACGAAAAAAAGCTATGGAAGATCTTCATGAAAAATCACTAGAAAGAAGTGAATAAATAAATGAAGTTGGTTACAATCTAATAGAAATATGGAAATGTGAGTGGAATAAATCAGCAAAATATAAAGAAGAATTTAGATAAATCGGCGAAACATTTCCAGAGGAATTGAATTCTAGAGATGCATTCTTTGGTGGGAGAACAAATGCAATAAATTTAAGGATTAAATGAAATTCAATAAAATATATTGTAGATGTTTGTATCCAACCGTACAGACTTATGATAATTATCCAGTTGGGCATCCTATTAAAATATCCAAACTCCGAGTTAATAAAATGAGCTATTTCACCACCTAAGAAGTTATATCATCCCGTATTACCTGTAAAATATAAATCAAATATAGATAAATTGGGATTTACATTATGTGGATTATGTTCTAAAACAAAACAGAATCCTAAAGAATTATCAGAGGAACCTTGTGCACAAATGAAGTGCAAAAAGCTATAGAAAAAGTTATAGAATATTAGCTATTGATGAAGTTGACATATTAGAAATAAATCGTGTAATTAGTTTAGAAGTTCTGTAAAAGATTTTGAATCAGAAGAAGGATATACAAGGGCCGTTTAGAAAATACCTGGGTATAGTATTAGGTAAAATAGAAAATAATCCTGCAAAAAAAGGATGTAGGCAAAATATGTGTAAATTCCTTATGGGGCAAATTTGATCAAAGGCAAAATATTTGTGAAACGGAATATGTTTCAGATATTAAAAGAGAAAATCAATAAAAAGAAGTGAATAAATAAAAGAAGTTGGTTACAATCCAAGAGAAATATGGGAATGTGAATGTAAAACATGACTAATTTTCAGGACATAAAAAAAAACGGGGATATTTTGAATAAAGCATCCATTTGTCCTTACAGTAGTCTCGAAAAATTCTATCTAAACATAAATGCGGCTCTAAACCACACATGAAAAGAAGAAATAATTATATTTATCAAAGACTTCAACGCCAAGGTCGGGAACGACATAGATGAAGATATAGCTGGTAGTTACGGTTTGGGAACTCGAAATGAATGGGGGAAATACTAGTCCAATTCTGGAAAGCAACAAATTACGCGATTATGAACACTTTAAACTACCATCTCGAAGATTATATACGTGAAAATCGACTGCTGATAACCAAGAAAATAACGTTAGAAATCAAATCGATTTCATACTCGTGAATAAACGATTCCGAAATGCAATAGCTTCAGCAAAAGCGTATCCCGGAGCAGATGTTCCTTCAGACTATAATCTGCTGTTGGCGACACTAAAACTACTGGTTAAAACAATTACACGATCTAATTTTGAGGAAAATAATGCGAAAGAAGAGACGACACAGAGTGAGAAACGACAACTAGAAGAAGCATGTAGAATACAACCTATAACTGAGTGGGTCAGCGGCAGACGACAAGAATGCAATATCCATGTGTTAAGAATGAGGGATGATAGATTAATTAAAATCGTAAGAGATGGCCAACCCCAGAGGGAAAGCTATTAGACGCCATAATAAGAGATGGAAAGACAGTTTGTAAACCTAATCGATAGAGAATCGGCAAAATTGCCTACGAAGAAGAAGAACAAGAAGAAAAGGGAAGTTATAAAACGTTTTTAAACAACTCGAATGTTTTTGCCAAATTTGCTATCTCCAAAAATAAGGCGGCTATGATTCTTTGAAAATTCCGACTTGAATACCCATTTAGTAAAAAACAACTGTAAAAATGGCGCACCCAAAATAATTAAAATGTTCATCAAAAATACGGCTGTAAGAATTTAGATTAAATTAGGTAACGTTGTAGACGCGCAGCAGACATACAAAAAGATTTGTAAAACTTTCAAATTTTGAAAAATGAGTATATGGCGCCACATTGCGCAAAAACTGTTAATTCTATATACATACTTAATTATAAATTTAATTATCGTTAAACTATGGTGTAAAAAATAAAACTCCACAAAGTAACGCTTAACTAAGTTTGAAAGTACCAAATTTCTAGTTTGCAAACGGCCGTTAACAGTTATATAAGAACTTGTGATCCAATAAAACTCTCGAAAACGTACAATAGTATTTTTAATTTACTGGGGAACCTTGTTATCGAGGCTTCGTATGCATTTTTAAACATTTTCGGTTGAGTGATAGGTTGTATGTTTGTTTTTGCAGTAGAAGTATGCAAGTTGTGCATCATTGTGAGGTTGCTCTTGCATACATTTAGAATAGGTACCTGGTACAGTATACAAAATTTAGCCATTTATTTAAAAATCAGCAGTTGGTATCACTTCCGATTATACCAGAGGTAACACGAACTCATTACAGCCATATTAATTTCCAACGTAAGTTTGCACGTGACGTTGCTTCAACGCTTTAATAATGTAAACTTAAAATTAAGAAAGGTTCTTGTTTTTCAAAGCAACTTGTAGGAAAAATACAAAAATTCTACAACTACAATGCTATAAAGCGCCTTTATCGGAATAAATTGTTTTTGTCCTGCACCGCACTACGGTTTTTGTAGATGAATTTTGAATTTTCAGAGTATTTATTAGCTCATAAAACACATTTCAACATATTCTACAAGGCAAAGGCCGTTGCAGGAGTTGCCTCCTCTTCAGCCAAGCAAAAGTTATACGGATTAAAAAAAAGGTGATTGAATTGTGATTTACTTAATATTGAATTAAATATAATAATAATAATAATGACGCTGCACTGAACCGGGCTGCGGTGGACTGGACGGGGCTGCGCAGGTCTGGACGGGACTCCTCTGGACTGGAAGTGGTTGCTCTGGGCTGGACGGGGCTGCGCTGGTGTGGACAAGGCGTCTCCGGACTGGAAGGGGCTGCTCTGGGCTGGACGGGGTTCCTTTGGACTAGACGGGGCTGTGGTGGACAGGACGGGCTGCAGTGGACTGGACGGGGCTGCGCTGGTCTGGACGGGAGTTCTCTGGACTGGAAGTGGCTGCTCTGAGCTGGACGGGGCTGCGCTGGTGT
>JABXWE010014353.1:0-26111 GCA_014611495.1 Limonius californicus
CCACCCACAGACAGACATTTTTTAAAAACCACTTTTTTGGGTTCCTAGAGACCCAAAACGGATATTTCCGTTAAAATCTCGATTTCGAAAATTTTCATGAATTCAATACTTACCCTATACCTATAAGGTATGGGAAAGTAAAAAAGCAAAAGGGTTGAATTTTGCAATCACGGATTCGGCAAAATATCATTCTATTGTAACTAAGAAATTGAATTTCATTATAAAAAAAAATTACGAAACAATCCTCTGTTGGATTTTCAAAATCTGAAAACATAGGTCTTGTGTATTAAACTAAAAATTGCTACACGAGTCAGAAATAAATTTTAGCCGTCTCAGCGAAAGTTTTTTTTTAATTTCCCAAATTTCAGAGTAATGCTATTTTTACAATTGTTTTATTATTAATATTTGTGCACATTATAATTGTAACGTTTACGAACTATTAAATAAGTTAAAGTTCATGGCAATCAGATCACCCGCTTTTGGGTAATAAAACCAAAGTTTCCGACTTTCCTAAAAGACCCTAGACACCAGATAATAGTAAAAAGTAACGCTGTTATAAATAATAAATTAAGTTTCCACTAAGATGCAGTAAGACATATTAGCGGACAAAACAATAAATGAAATCAACAATATAATCACGGCAACAATAGTTGAAGTAGCTAGCAAGGTACAAAAAAGAAAAATCAAAAAACAATTGGATAAGTGAAAACACCAAAAACCTATCCAAAGAGAGACGAATAATGATAGAAGAAAATAAACGGGGTACTCTAGAATTTGCAGAGATACATAAACTCCATGGAAAAAAAAGAAAAAGAGGATAAACAGAAGAAACCAGAAGAGAAAATTATAGATTATACAGACAGAAACAGACGAATTAAATGTTTGCGAAACCAAAACGGACGTGCGCAGATTATTACGATAGAAAAAGAAGGGGAAGGAATTAGGGATAGATGAAAAATAATTTCTACTACGGAACAATACTACAATGACCTATACTCTTCTAGATATGGGGCTACAGAAGAAATCAAAGAGAAACTAACACAGAAAATCATTAACATTGACTCCGAGGACCTACCACACATCGAAGAAGACGACATAGAGCATGCTCGAAGAAGAACAAAAAACAGTAAAGTACCCGGGAAGGACAACGCCATCAATGAAATATTAAGAAAACGAGGCAGTACAGTAATAAATCCCTAAAAATACTGTTCAACAAATGCTTACACCAAAGCGATATACCAACAGAATGGAACGCGGCCAAAATAATCCTACTATTTAAAAAAGGGGATAAGAAATTACTACAAAACTACAGGCCAATAACTCTCCTGTCACAATTATACAAACTTTTGACAAAACTTATTACGAATAGAATTACCAAGAAATTGGAATACTACCAACCGATTGAACAGGTAGGATTCCGAGAGGGATACTCCACTGCTCACCACCATTTAACAATCAGAAACTTGATAGAAAAAGTCAACGAATATAGGATGCCTCTGTATTTACTACATTACTATAACACTGCGCGAATGAGAGCAGCCTGCAAAATAGCAAAGCTAATTCTACAAATATACAACTATTACGAAACAGCTACGAAAAAACAGCCGCCACAGTCGAAATACACGAAGAAACAAACTTAATCCCAATTAAACGCGGAGTTAGACAAGTTGATGCAATAAACCCGAAACTCTTTCTACCAGCTTTGGAGGACATATTTAAAATAATTAATTAGGAGCAGAAAGGGGTTGTCATTAACGGCGAAAGGCTCAACCACTTGAGCTTTACGGACGATGTTGCCCTAATATCAGACAACTTAGAAGACACAATAGAGATGTCCACCGACCTTGCAACAGATAGGATTGAACGTAAACGTATCCAAAACTAAAATCATGACTAATGCAGCCGAACCCGATCAAATTATGGCTGGCGACTATAACTCGGAAAAAGGCCACGAATATGAACATCTAGGACAGACAATTACTATAGGCAATAAAACCCAAAACGGCAGAAATCAACCGAAGAATACGTTTGGGATGGGCAGCTGTCGGAAAGACATCTACCGTACTAAAGAACCAGGAGCCGAGTATTTGACCAGTGTGTCACCTACGGCGCTCAAACCTGGACTTTTACTAAAGCAAATGTAGCCAAAATTGTGAAGGCACAAAGATGTATGGAAAAATAGTTAAAGACGCTGTTGAACATATAGCCTTGTGCTCAAATGGAGATTCTATGGCCATACGATGAGATACAACGACAATCGATAGAACAAAAAAAAATACAAACATGGAAGCCGTGGGTAGCCAAACGAAACAGGGGCAGACCACAACTTAGATGGGCAGATGACATCAAAAGAACTGCAGGACTGGCATGGAGAAGCAGGACCCAAAATCTGGCGAACTTATAAGAGATGGGGGAAAAAGAAAAAGAAAAGAACGCTGTTCTTTCAAGCTTATCATGTCACAACTGTATTAGATCAATATCAATTCCAAATTTACAAGGAAGTTATTTTAACAACTGTACTGTCAAGGATTTTTATGTACAATGAAACTTTAATATTTAGGGGATATTTAAATAATTGAAACCTTATTTTACGTACAAAATGTGAATTAAATGCTACCGCTAAAACACATGTTAAACGAACGCTTTCCGTTCCTGACGTTTTCATAATCTGATTTTATTGATATATTTTCAATAAACTTCTAGATTGTTATGTATATTTTTTAAGGCCGACTACATACATTTAACAAACGGATACTGTGTTCAAAATCACAGTGTAGTTATTCTAGATATTTCAGATATTTGCCTGATTTTTCTGAATACGATTTTTTAGCGAACTAACATCAAACATCTTTACAAAGGGTGTGGTGGTAGCTCAGCTCGCTTTCTGAGTAAAACGTCGATTCTGGCTTGGGTTCGAAACCTAAGCAGTATTATGCAGAAGAATCCTCCCTGCAACCCACCACATACAATTTCCCAATTCGGCTTGCAACCGTGGGATCTTAATGCTAAAAGCCTTCTCTGAAATTACTGTTGTTCGGATTCGATGTTAAACTGTAGGTCCCCCGTGTTTCTACCTTAGCGCTGAGGAGGAACACGTAACAGAGAAGAGGCCGATGCCCAGCAGTGGGACGAAAAGGCTGTTAATGAATGATGAAATGATCTTCACAGATTGTGAAAAAACCTTCCAGAAAAATGTTTTCTTTGCAATCCAGAACAAGTTTAATTTAGTTTAAACATATGGTTTCCGCAATACAATATTGAGTTTTCATAAAACGTAATATTATGGTGGAAAATACGGTGCATAATTCTGTTGTACCAGCTGTTAACATACCTATTATAATTACATGTGACCCCACTACAATTAAATCTGTTCCCGATCTTTTACCATCATGTTATACAAATAAAAATTTTACTAAGATGTAAGGAATAATTAAAAACAGAAACATATGTCTGAAGCACCTTGTACCTATACAAGAATACAATATCTTTGACTTTAAAGTCAGAGACAATATTAAGAATCAGCGTAACCTTCGTAAATACCCGTGTTAAAAATTACATAAACATTTATGCCAGTTGGCAAACTAAAGGTAACAATTACATTTGATAGTAAAATGTACTTGCAAAATAGATATTGGACCAGCCTGTCATATATAAATTCAACCAAGATAAATATTTGAAAATGGCGAAAATATTTGCACAGAGAGAGGAATTCGGTGTGTTTCAGGGCATATCTATCTAAATTAGTGCTGGCATTCGTCAGAAGTAAAAGTAATATTTCAATTTTGCGTATATGAAATTTACGGTATGAATTACCAGTTCAGTCCTATCCATTTTACATCAAATATCTGCAAAAAGAGTACGAAAAATTCCAGGAAAACACAATTAATAATAATATATAGGAACGAGTTGCCCAAAATATTAAGCTACAAAAGCACGTTAGGACCTGTATTCAATTACGGATTCCCTTCGCAATTTAGGGAAAAAGCTCAGCGCGGTGTGGAAAATTGAAGATTAATACTCGCTTGGCTACTCGTTACGGCAACAATAAACCGAAAACGGCCTCCCGTTTCTCGGGAATCTTTCAGACTGTTATTTATGGCGAATTTCTCTTTTTGAACCCCCACATTTTCGCAGTTCACGCTGATGTTAGTTCAAACCCGAAAACGAAAGACCATTCCTCGCCAGGGTCTGCGGGTGCAACCGGGGAACAGGAAGAAAAACGGAGGGCACATCGGGAAAGCCTGGGGGTCGGAAGCAGCCAGACTGGGTGTTCCTTGTGGTGTGATATCAGCTCCCGGAGTCGATAGTGGTGCAGACGGAGCCCTACGCAACCGTCTGATCAATACCTACGCAGACCGGACAGAGTGCGTGCGCCAGACGTCGCAGCTTCCATTCATAAATAAAAATCTATTAATCTCTTATTCTGCTCGCCTACGATCGATAGAGGAACCCTATTAGTCATAGGCGACAACGCGATCGCCTTCGGAATCAACTCCTGACATCACCTGGACGTAACTTTTGGAATTTAGTTGGGAATGGGTGGATCTAGGAAGTGCCTACACCTCATGCACGAAACTTCTTGTCTGCGATTCCGTAAATTCGTTTCGGCAAACCTTGAGACGCTAGGAGCAAGGAAATTGGAAACATTCGGTATTCTACAATGGTTTTTTACAGGGAAACATGTTTGGCTTTTAACTTTAGTGGATGGAATATTAAAGTGTCGACACTCTATGCACCTTCTCTACATCTCAATTTAAATTCATTTTTACAACGTTAACAAGGTAAGATTTAAGATTTTAGAAAAAAGTACATTTTCAATCTTTTTGAAAAACCGTCTGGATTTCACACGGAAAATAGAATCGTCAAAGTGTCAACATCTCATATGTTGACTTCTTTATTTCTGACTGTTTAAATCTGTTTCAGCAAACATTGCGATACCAAAGAAAAGAAAAAGACAAATATCCGGTATCACATAATTTTTTATAGAAGCATAATTCTGGTTTTAAGCAGAGTGGAGGAAAGCGGAAACGGAAAGTGTCTACATTCAATGTACAGATTCCCTTATCTATATAGCAAACATAAATTTATTTTTACAACCTTAAGACGGTAAGGGTAAGACAGAAAAAAAGTCCAGTTTCACGTAATCCTGTAGAAGAACTGAGTATGGATTTAAGTCGGGAGGGTGAAACGTGAAAGTGTCGACATAACATACAGTCAGTAAATTCGTTTGGACAACCTCGAGACGCTATTAATAAGGACATTAGAATGATTGTAAAACGTGAAAATTTTTGGTTTTTATGTGAGTAGAAAATGAAAGTGCCGACATTATATGCACGAAACATCCTATGTACATAATCTTAAAAAAGTCTGGATTTAACCTGTGAAAATGAAAGGTGAAGGTGTCGAATTCTATCCACGATTCATTTTATCAACATAGTATCAAAAAATATAAGTTTACAACCTTAAGGTTATAAGACTAAGTTAAGAAAAAGCTTAGTTTTGAATAATCGTTTTGAAAGAATGTCTAGCTTTAAGTCGGGGGAATGAAACGTGAAAGTGCAGACATCTGCATGGGCGCCGGCAAGGGGGGGCAAGAGGGGGCAGTTGCCCCCCCTTGTAAAATTAAAATAATATATAACAGGGCATTTAAATATTTAAACATACATACTTGAAATTCTTGAAAATTATACAAAAAAATGCCAGAAATACGAAAATGTATTTGATATAGAATTTAAAATACCCAGAATAACACAGTGTCAAACTATGAGATCAAAATATCCTAGCGGATTCACCGGAAGCATATTTTAGAATATCTATTATTATTCCGTATTTAGATTCCCTGATTAGCTCATTAACAACAAGATTTTCCGAAGATACAACTACTGCATTTTCGTTAGTAAATTTGCATCCATCTAATGTTTTAAATCTAAAGGCTGAAATTATAAAAAAATTAGTAGAACAGTTCAATATCGAATATTTTGAGGCAGAATGCCTTACGTGGAAAAATGTGCGGAAAAATAAAATCGTTCCTGATAGGTTTTTTTACATTGCTCACCGAAGAATGTCAATTCTTCCCTGTAATTGCTAATGCAATAAAAGTTTTCTTTTCCCTACCACCCATGACTTGTTTAATTGAACGTTCCTTCAGTACTCTAAGAAGGGTCAAAACTTGGTTAAGGTCAGCGATGGACGAGAATCGTTTAGCCGGTTTATGCTTACTTAGTGTACATAGGAATAGGGGCCTCGGTGGTCTAGCGCGGCAACGCGTTGCCACTCGAGGCCACAGCGAATTGTAGTCGTTCCGCTGTGGTTTCGAATCTCAGCTAGGGCGACTGCATTTCGATTAGTTAAGTTTAGGGTGCATGCTGCATGAATGGTTAGTGAGTAAGGGCCGCCCGCACCCCCCTGAAGTAATGCGAAAGCGGTTCCGAAGGGAGGGAACAGTAGTATGAATGAATGAAAAAAAAGTGTACATAGGAAAAAAATCGAAAGCGATAGAGCCCAATTTATCGAGACAGTACTCGATAAATTTGCTCAAGACCGAAGAAGATTAAAATTTGTCTTTTCTTAGGTAAAGAGTTTAATACTTCCACAGTTTTTGTTTGTTACCTAGTACTAGATAAATATTTTTATTTTTGTTTATATGTTTTAAAAATGTAGGTATACTTTTGACAAAGATTGACGCTTTTATAATGACGCAATCCATTAAGAGAACAAATTTATTTATTTTTGTGTTTTTTATTTTTAGTTTAGGTACATCTGAGTAAGATTACATAATATTTTTATGACGTGTTAGTGTTATCTCTGTTACAGCACCAAAGATTTTAACTTTCAAGTTCATTTATACAAATATTTTTAATATACATGTTAATATATGTATACACACACTAATACTAGTGTTTTGTATACCTACGGTGTTTATTACTGTTATTATTTGTTTTGTATTTTAAGTTATTTTGTATTAAAATATAGAAAAAAATGAACGCAATTTTTTTTGCCCCCTCCTGGATTATTTTCTGCCGGCGCCGATGGACATCTGCCATGGTGTAGTACCTTCTCCCTCCTTTTAAGATTTTTAAACCATGCGGGGAAATGTTGGAAAATTTGGTGTACCTTAATAATTTTTGAGAAGGAAGCAGTTTTGGCAGAAAAGGCGACTAGATTTAAATCGGGCGAATGAAACAAAAGTGTCAACATCCTATCTACGATTCATGGTATCTACATACTAACTTAAAAGTTATTTTTACAACCTTACGACCGCCAGAGTAAGTTAAGAAAAGGCACAGTTTCAAACAATCGTTTTGAAAGAATGACTAGATTTGAGTCGGGAGAATGAAACGTAAAAGTGTCCGTATCTGCCATCATGTACTACCTTCTTAAATACGTGCGGGTAAATGTTTAGACTGTTTAGACGCTAAGAATACGGAAATGAGAAAATGTTGGTATAGCTTAAACATTTTTGAGATGGAAACAGTTCTGAGTTTCAGGCTGAGTGGATCGTAAACGAAAGTGTCAATATTCCATGTACGAATTCCTTTATCTATATGGCGATGTAACGTCTTTACAACCACAAGACGACAAGAGTTAGAATAAAAGTTCAGTTTCACATAATCTGTAATGGGTTTGAAGCAGAATGTATGTAAAATGAAAGTGTCGACATTCTATGCACGAAACATCTTATCAACATAAAAAATTAAATTAATTTTGTCCAACCTTAAGACGGTAATATTAAAGACGTTAGGAAAAAAAGTTCAATTTCGCATAACGTTTTTTTTGAAAAAACGGCTAGATTTAAATCGGATGAATAAAGTACAAAAGTGTCGACATTCTAGCAACGACTCGTAGTATCTACATACTTACTTGAATTTATTTTTACAATCTTAAGATCGTCAGAGTAAGTTAAGAAGATGCTAAGTTTCGCACAATCGTTTTGAAAGAATGACCAGAATTAAGGGGAATGAAAGGTGAAAGTGAACTAGTGATTTTGTATCCTTCGTGTTCGCGCCCTGTTTTTTATGTTCACATGTCGCTCTGCAAACGAATTCGTGTTTTGCGTGTTATGTGACAAACAGTTTAAGATTTTTGGTTGCATACTTTCATTTTTTGACGTAACGTCACCAAATAATTGATGACGTGCACGCAGACTAAAAGCAACTTGAGTTTACCTCCGCCCTCCTCTAAGATTTTTAAATACGCGCAGATAAATGTTTAGACGCTAGGAATAAGGAAATGGAAACTATTTGGTGCAGCTTAGCGTCAAGTGTCAATATTCTATGTACGAATTTCTTTATCTATACGGCGATTTAATGTTTTTACAACCACGACACGAGTTAGGATAAAAGTTCAGTTTCACCTAATCCCTAATGAGGACATAATTGGGTTTGAAGCAGAGTTTATGTAAACTGAAAGTGTCGACATTCTAGGCATTAATTATCTGATCAACACGAAACGTTAAATTCAGTTGTTCAACTTTAAGAGGATAAAATTAAGGACGTTAGAAAGGATTTAAATCGGGTGAATGAAACACAAAAGTGTCGACATCATACCCACGATTCATGGTATCTACATACTAACTTGAATTTGTTTTTACAAGGTTAAGACCGTTAGAGTTAGTTAAGAAAACGTTTAATTTCCAAAAATCATTTTGAAATGGAAAGGAATGTGAATGTGCTGATATCCAATGTTCTCATTTAATTATCTTTAATTGTGTAAATTCATGTCGGCAAACCTTTTGACACCCAAGAAAAGGGAGAAGGAAAATTCTGGATATATCATAATTTTTTATGGGATTATAATTTTAGATTAGAAACAAAGAGGATATAAGGGAAATGTGTGATATTCAATGTACAATAGTAGTTCTATACAGGGTGTATCAGAAATATGTACACATATTAAATCCGATGGTAGATTACAATATATACAAACTAGAAAAAACATTTCTTTGGCAATGGAACCCTTAAGATATGAGAAAATAATAATTGAAAATTTGACCCAAAATTGTTTGAGTACCGCAGGATGATACCAAAAATTTGAGTTCAAAGACATGTTATGCAAAGGAGAGTAAAATTGAAGTGCAAAAAAATTTCTTATCACCTGACACAAACCAATACTATTAGGTAGGTCAGTAATTTCTATTCAGTCTGTAGTTATTACAAGCCAGGCAAGTTTTTACGTGTTTGCCACTTTGGATTTACTTTACAATTAGGTAATAACCTTCTACAGCTTAAATGCATTTTCTATGTATCATCAGCAGTTCTCAAACAAAATTTTATTTTATTTTTTAATTCAAAAAAATAAACTTAATATTTTTTGAAAAATGAGTAGTACCATTGCATTCTACTTGAGCCAATCTATTACTGGTTTAAATATTTGTACCTATTCCTGATACACCCTGTATAGTAACTTAAATTTATTTTTACAACCTCAATACAGGAACAGTAAGGCAGTTAGAACAAACATTTACTTTCTTAAAATGTTATTGAAAAGGAACTATGTATGAATATTAGTCGTGTATGCAACATGAAAGTGTCGACATCACTTGTAGTGACTTCCTCGTCTACAAATTTGTTTCGGCAAATCGCCACCCGTTAAGAATAAGGAAATGGGATAAATTTGGTGTAGTTTAATAATTTTTAAGAGGGAAACATTTTTGATTTTTACGTGAAGTGGATGCAAAAGGAAAATATCGACATTCTACGCACGAATCATCTTATCTACATATGTAATATCTTGAGGAAATCGTCGATATTCCATAAATTAATCCTTGGGTCCTTAAATTTGTTGCTATAAAATACTAAAGGTGAGAAAACTGGATGAATAGTATCATTTATGAAAGTAAGACATTTTTTATATTCGAACTGACAATCGTTAAGAAAGTAGGATTAGAAAAAACGATTTAAAAAGTTAGGTACTACAATATATTTCTGAAAAGTAACTTTATTAATTTTCTTTCTCCGACAAAAGAACAAAAATAGAAAAAGTATTGCCACAAAAAAAAATGTTTAGAAGTTCACGTGTATCAAATTGAGGATATAAGATGGAAAATAAAAAGAGTTTTTATGGAGAAAAGTACCCCCAAATGTCTTTGTGGCTCCCTATTGAATTCCTTTGAACAACTAATAAAACTTACATCAAAGACTTTTCTACCCGTTATGTTGTTCTTTTTACATCCTTGGTAAACACGTATAAAAAAACTAGGCTTTGAAATTTTAAGACGAGTACACCGGCGGAAAATGTTGTTCCTACATAAAAATAACGAATTCAGGAACTTTTTTCTAATTAACATAAGCATTTTATTGGCCTTGTAGTGTGATTTGCAGCGAGTATAAAAGGTGGTATTTCCTACGCAGTTTACATAAAAGATTAACTGTCGATAAAATTGTACGGTACTTCCCATGCCATTACCATAACTTATTGTTCCAACCGGCTGATAGCAATCGATATACAGGAAAAACTTTTATTACATTAAACGTGGAAAAATGGGAAAACAGATTTTTACATTATTCACCTCCTAGATGAGTTTTACAATGGGTTCATAAAAGTGCTTGGAATTGTAGTCAAAAGTTTACAAACACACAATTCATACAAATTATTTTTAAAGGCAAAAAATCAGAAAGGCTTAAACATTTTCACATTGTTATGTTACAAAATTGTATACAAGATTAAAGGTTTTATTTTTTATGGGGAAAGCAAGTCCATCTAGTAGCACTGCCTTTGAATAAAAATATTGGTATGCTGGTTTGTCGTAAGCAAATGTTTATAAATTTTATATACAAAACCGTTGTTTACGTCAATATTGGTTTTCTAATTTAAGTAAGCATTGACAAACTTACCAAATACGGGAAATATAAATGCAGAAGTAACGAAGACGTCAACTTACCTGGAAAAAAAAACATAATACTATTAAAATTATTGTAGCAAAATAAATACAGAAAAGTAAATTGTTGGATTTAATTGATATTATTATTTTGTGAAAAATGATTAACAAGCCTCATCCGAAGTAGTCTAACTCTGTTAACAAGAGTTTTGGAATAACCCGATCCCTAATATAAAGATAGTTGAGAACTAAATTTTTGGATTTGCATTGTTTACTGGAAGCATTAAAACCGATTTAGCATTGCTATCTTGTGTGATTCAGAAAATATTAATCTCCCAGCAAAAGTTACCTAAAAACATCTGCTTAGGATTGCATCTGAATAGAGGAAAAGTCTTCGGTATAATGTTTTAGGGCTTTATATAAACTGAAAGCAAAAATCACTAAGAATCGACAACTTAAAATCCCGGGATTTTAAATATTTTTGGAGAGTTGAAATATAGTTTTGCTAGTAGCAAACATAGTATTGGAAATTCTAACAGTTTAAATAATTTTTCCGGATATTACGTTTAACGTATATAATGAGTGAAAAAATACAGACGAAAAAGGCTCGCTATAACCGCGTAGACTGTACTTGTCTAGCTGTAGAATAGATTTTGTCAGCAAATGTAGGACTGCACTATATGTCGGTTGATACAATAATAAGGAACAAAACTGAAAATTAAACGACTAGTATAATTTTATTTAAATTCTTAAGGGTTGCAACTGAAGCCAATGACACACATAAGCCAAGAGATAATTTATATACAGTGACATTAGAAGAAAGCGTTAAGGAAATGGTATTAAAAAAAATAACTGTCTATCACCTACTTCTGCACAACTTGTTATGTTCGTTAAGTTTTGCCGCTTTGTAGGAATTAAAATTCTATTTTAATTGCCGTTCTTACGTTGATTACAATTTTCATTAGTTTCAAAAATTAAATTTATGGGAGGCCACTTTCGAGACTTAGTCGAACGTTCGACATGTTTATTTAGCCTGTTAACGCCGGCCAAAATAAATTCTTAAAACCCCTTTTGTTAGCAGCATGGCCTTAATACTGTTATGTTTTTCGAAAATCGCATGTGTGAGAATTTGTTCTAGAACTGTTGCACCATATTTCGCAATGTGTGTAATATTTTTGGCCGATGCACGTTCGTGTTGCGTTTGCTCTGTCCGGTCACCCGATACCATCGCGGGGACCGTAGATAAATTAAGAAAAAGAATGGACGCTAGGCTTTGGGAGTGAACTGACATGTTTTTTTTTTTGGATACCGGGTTGTGTCGCAGCTCTTCTGCTAATTGTGTTATCGTTTCGTTTTTTGCGGTAGGCAAAAGAATCTTCGACTTGTAACGGATTAAAAATATTAGCAGAATATCAGCGTTTTACAAAAACAATTCAGTGAAACTGTTCTCTCGACTTGTGTCGGATAAAAACTGTCAAACCCGTGGAAGTTCGAGCCGTTTTAAGTGATCCTCCCGTACAGCGGCATAGATCTTGCCATCTGAAGTTCCCGTCTTTTCTCTCTCGACGTCGAAAAAGCCCTGGCCGTAGCGTAATCTCCATTCGATTCAAACTTCAGGGGCGCACCAGCGAATTTTTCCCGCTTCCCGAAGATCTTAAGAACACCCCAGTTATGCCTCTCTCTGCTTCCTACCGAACAACGCTAAGGTAGGAGAAATCCTAATTGTGTGGTGAAAACTTTTCCGAGCTTAATTTTTCAAGTTTCATGTGCTGCACCTTTTTTTTTAAATGCGTCGTGAAGCGACCTTTAGTCGCCAGTTGTCCTTTCTTCTTTTGGTTAACTGTAAAGTGTATTCATAAATTGTATTAAATTGTAAACTCCGACGTCACTGGCTGCGTAGATCTGTTCTAAGAAATTAAATATCGCAAGCCACTGACGGCGGGCCTTTTTCAGTTCGAAAGTTCCAACAAAATCTTGTATTAATTAACCATTTTCAATGTAATCGTTATATTTTTTGTATCATGTCAGTAATCTAAAAGAAGTTGAATAATATTTGTCTTGAAATTTACCATATCTTTTATTTTTGTGTGCATAAACTTTGCAAGCTTTACACATAGGAGGAGCCACAATAAAGGTGAGTCCGATTCCCGTAAGCTGCTGGCTTCTCGACCTTTCATGAGAACTGGTAATCTGCTGTGATTTGGAAGGTGGCGTCCGTTAATTTTGACCTACCCTGTACACAACTAGGAAGATTTCCCTCCCGTAAGCGGTTTCCGTGAACCTCCCCTACTCCTCTGAGCTAAGCTGTAGGCCTTTTTCCACCTATCCTGCTGCGGGTCGACGAAAAAGCTCGTTTGGCCCGTAACAAACCAACAACCTAATCTATACTGCCATGCCCCTTAAAAGAGACATAGTAATCAAAATCACCTCTTCTTTAACTGAATTAAATTGGTCAATGTTTCCTACTTACAATACTATGTCGGGCTCCCAATTTACTTAAATTTTCAGTAAGATGTTTTCAAACAACCGAAAAACAGAATTGTAGCTTACTTTTGGTGATTGTCGTCAAAATGTAGCTGCAGCCAGCAATTTATATATTAAGCGCCATCCAATTAAAAGGTCACCGTCCGAAGAACTAGTTAGACGTCGGTAATTTTTTATGAAACGATCGTAATATTTTTAATTTTAGAAGATGTAGGTAGAACGATTTCAAAATGGAAAATGAACTACCAGTCTTAGAAGCACTGAATGAGAAGCCCATCCAAGTAAAAGAGATCTAAGCGGAAATGTAGGTATCAGAAGAACTTCAGTTCAACGAATTCTCAAAGCAACTGTACAGAGTAGAGCAATGGGTTGTGCTAGATTTTGGAACGTGATGGTAGGAGTATTAACGGAGTGGCGAGGAAGTTATGCGGCTTGAAGCGTTCGATATTCCATGCGGTTTCAGCAGCCATGAATACGTGGCAGTGGAGCAACGTGTCTTTTGTGTTACGATGTACCATCGGTTAGAGTTAATAATAAAAGTTCAACAACACTTTCTGTGTAAATAAAATATTATTTTATCGACGAAGGCGACCAAACAGTTATTGTAACTTCTACACGATATTTGGAGATGATTCAGAATTTTTTATCTGTGGAATTGCAACGACTTGGAATAGAAAATAACGATTTATGGTTCTAACAAGATGGAGCAACAAGCCCAAGTGCGCGAATTTGCGTGACTTGCGTGACTGATTTGATAATCCCAGATTTTTACCAATGGGGCTATTTAAAATCTAAGGCGTTTGTAAATAGTCCTCGCGTATTAAGAGCCTTTAAGACCAACATAATCCGAGAACTCAGAGCGATAAACCAGGCTACGTTACAAAATGTTTGAAGAATATATAGCAAACAATAGTACGCATTTCAAAACATAATTTCATATTTGCAAACTGCATTACTGTCGTACCTAATAAATAATGGCCTTAAAAGCTTGTAATGTGCGGGGCCTATTTTCAAATAACTTGAAGTATTAAATAGCCACATAGGTAAAAATCTGGGATTGTTAAATCAGGTGATCTTGAAGGCCAATTAACATCACCATATCGCTATACGAGGCGCCCAGGAATCATGGTTCTTAGATCAGCCATTCAAATTCGCGTAGTTTGACTTGTTGGAACTATACATCGTTATTTTCGTGCAATTCGGCAGATAAAGAATTCTGAATCATCTCGAAATATGATTTAGAAGTTACAATAACAGTTTAATCATCTTCTTCGAAAAAAATCACGCCGAAATTGTCGTTGACCTTCTATTATCGACTCTGATTGATGGTACAGCGTAAAGTAAATTACACGTTGATACTCGTACAGTGACGTTCCAAAAACTGTCATAACTCATTGCCCCACCCTGCACTTCATCCCTATTGAGTTACTTTGGTGGACGAATTGCATGAAAATGACACTCAGAGAAGATGGTACTTTTACCATTGTTTTTAGAATCACCCAATTTAAAAAATTGTGAATTGTTTAACGATTAAGCTAAATTCTAAAACATCGGTTAATATTTTTTTAAGCGCAAGAGGATCCAGTGGGTACGTGTCACCTATTTTCAAAGAGTTTTTTTCTGTAAATATTTGGCGGGGCATAGTAGGCAACCGTATTAGTCAACCATATGTCTATGAAAATTTAAATGGACAACGTTGGTTGAATTTCCTACAAAACATTTTGCCCAGGCTGTTGGAACATGTAGAACTCAATGTACGATAAACAGATACCAATATGATATCTATTCTGCTCGCTACAGTTGCATCATTAGGAATTATTTAAATTGGGTATTTAGATCAATTTGGATTGGAAGAGAGCTATGCATCCGTGACCACCAAGAAGTTATATAACTTCATTACTTTTTTGAGCTATTAATGAAATAGTACACCAAAATCCGGTAGTAGATAAGCATAATTTACCAAACTGAATGATCAAAGCGTATACATCAATTACACCTGGCATGCTTGCACGAGTCCAAAGATCGTTTTTCAAAGGAATTAGAAAATGTATTGAGGTGGTTGGAGGCTCTTTTGAACATTAAATGTAATTGTGCTGCAGCGTTGGCTCCGGTCAGTACTTGGATGGGTGACCCGAAGGTTGTGTTAACGCGGCGCTTCTCTTCCACGAGGATTGATCACTATAGTAGATTAACAATCCCCCTTAATTGGGGGAGGCCCTTGCCCAGCAGTGGGATGTTGCGGGCTAACAGATACACAGATATATTTATTTTGTTGTTGTTTTTCACTTGTTTACTTTTGACTATAGAGCAGTTGCACCAACGACCGATTCTCTTGTTAAATGCGAATATAATGGTACAGTAAGAAATCAATATGACTGAGGTAATTATGACCCATTGCTATATTGTTGTGATACATGTATGTTGGGTTGCGTCAACTACTTTCATGGGGGCAACTTAGTTGTATAGTTGGAGTATAAGTTTCAAAATTTGTTTATACGTGTTTTTTTATATAAGGCCCATTGTTCATTTTTCAACTACTTAAAAAATTCCGTTTCAGGATACCCATTTTGTGTTTCTAATAGGAGTTTAATTTTTGCCGGCAATGAGACAGTAAAAGTAGATAAAACATGTAGAAATTCGTAATGTCTAAAAATCCACTATGACAACATTTATATTTAGATGATACTGTATCTGTTTTACACAACGGTCAACTTTTGTACCATGATATGAAAAAACTGTTTCATTACGAGCAATAACTCCTTTCTAAGGTGTTTAACTACTTTACATTAATTGTAGTTAGAAATACTTATCGAGTAAGTGTAGTCCGAGCGCTTGATTATTGGTAATTAAATAATTTATTACAGGTGTTTTCAGATTATGAAACCATGAAAGTCCCGTGCTAAAAATAGAATCAGCCATCATTCAGTGGCGACTCGCTAAGTGAAGTAGGTAAAGCGCCTCTTCACCTAGAATTTTCATTTAATTGCGAATATTTATTTAAATTATATAACAAAATAGTTATCGGCATTACACCTATTAGGAGTCGTTTTATTTATGGCATACATACTCGTAGATACAATAAGCTTTACACATTACTTTTTTCTGGTCCTCTTGTATCTCAAATTTAAATTTTAAATGCAATCCATCGAGCGTGAACACAGTGACCATAAAACATCTTACCTACAACACTCGTGCAATTGTAGTGAAGAGTCAGCCTCAAACGTATTTTAACTCTGCACTCATACCTCCGTTGCCATGGTAACGCCTATGTCAATGTCTACAATTGGTTTACGATAAATCGCGCAAGTGAAGAGTTCAGTCGCAATCAGCCGCCGAACTGCATGTTCGGTTTTTAAACGATTTCTACAATTTGGAATTCACATTTTTAGTTGTAGTAATTAATGATATTTTCTCTCGCATTGACATATTATTCTCAAAAGAAATCATTGGAAACATCAATAAAACTATTGAACTATTAAAGAGCAAAAGGAATGACGATTTCGTTGATACACTCTTCGAACAGACTAAGGAAATAGAAATAACACAAATCGGTATTTCTAAGCGCCCCAAGCGGGAATACGCTAGCCTTACAAATAATGACATTAGAAGAAAATATAGAATTGTTTATGTGAAGTACTGGATCACATTGTAATGGAAATTGAAGTAAGGTTTCAAGACTGCGATAAGTTACAATTCATGTCTTGGGCTGATACTACGAAATTGGAAATTCGAACAATATGATTCGTGTTTTCCGTCTAAAGCATTTGAAAATTTGGGTCAATTTTATGGCAAAATATTTACAAAAAATCAGTGTTTTAAAAACTAATTAAATCTTCTTTATGCCGATGAAATGAATTACCGCAATCTACAGACCCAAGAATTACTAGAACATCTCAATGAGAACAAAGAAATTTTTACCGAAGCCTACAAATTGTTGTGCTTCATATTAACTATTCCATCGACAAGTGCATCAGTGGAAAGAAGTTTTTCTTGCCTTAACCGAATAAAAACGTATCTAAGAAATGCAGTATTTCACGATAGGCTTTCTTCTTTGGCAAATATTTCAGTTCAAAAACAACTGTTATTAGAATTAATAAAAAATCAACCATTTTACGAAGACATAATAAATAATTTTGCTGCATTAAAGGACAGAAGGATAGACTTGGTCTACAAAAACTAGGTAACTTGACATTGAATTATATTTTTTCTATTTTTTATTATTAGGGTAATTATGAAAGCACGTCACCTAATTTTTTACCCGCGAGCCGCCACTGCCATCATTCAAAGAAACTGCGTTCTGACCACGGCAACTGTCTCAATTATTTTACTTAGTTTATAAACTACTGACCATAATTTTTGTTACATATTTTACATTTTCTTCAGGCTACATAAAAGTGGGCAAGAGTTCAAATCTGCGCCCGATAAATCAACACAAAATGCAACGAACAAACGTAATTGAGTAGTAGTTACATACAAATATAGTAAAAATATCCCCTCGTTTGTCCTAATAAAACGTACTTCGTATAAATTCTTGCAAATTATATTTGGGCAAAGCGTAACTTATGCAGCCAATTAGGTAGTAATTAGGTTATACACACGCACACACATATTCCTGCCGGCAATTTTGTTTTTAGATTAGGAGCAAGTTTACGAGTCGAAACTTCACATCAGAAACTTTTAATGAACCCCCGTATTCCGGCTAGATCGACCTTTGCACGAATGTTGAAATTATACAACCCACTGCGTGGGTGTGGTACTGGTTGCTTACTCTCAAAACGTTCCGGCACATCGGTAGTGTTTTGAATAATATATATTGCTGTATCGGTGCACTTCCTTTGTTATTCCTAGTTGATTTTTTGTTATATATTGACGAACCTCTCGTACACATTCCCAAAAAAACATAGTTTGCGTAGGTACTGCTAGCATAAACGATTTTTGTTATCGGAGGTTATTGGATATTTGGAGATAAGTAAAATTAGCATGTATTCATCATTCATGAATCATCCTGATGAAATAATCTAAATATAAATTATCAATATTTGATTATATGTAAGTATTTTTATTGAGGTAAATTTGAGATTTCTGAAATGAATAATTCAATTTTAAATATGAGATACATTAAACTTCCATTATCAGAATACATTTAGATAAACCAAATTCGGAAACTAAAAATTTTGTTCACTATATTTTCGAATGTAGTGCCTACAAAATTAGTAATCAAATTGATATGAACTTCGTGTTATTGAATATGCTGCTGTAATAGAACTTTTGTGTATATACAGGGTTATTGTCATTAAGTTAATGAGCGTATATATATGTTTTTATGCAACCCATTTTACAAATCACAGCTCGCATTGATTGTAATTAGGATTTTTTAGATATTAGGAATCATATGCACTTTACTTCTGTTTAAGTGGCAAATGTTGCTTAAATATTGGTAGTTGTTAAGATTAAATGTCGTACAAATTAAAATGTATAACAACAAGGGAAGATCTGCGTTTTAACTTACAGTGAATGCCATAATAACACATCAATGGCTGTATGAGCGTATCCATATCTACTTCCTCGTGGCTGTTATACATTTTAGTTTATATGACATTTAAGCGCCACCAGCTACCACTATTTTAAGAAACATTTGTACTTACCTACTGTATACAGTGCCCATTTTAAAACTTAGAACCTTAATTTAATGGCATAGGCAACACACAATACATTGCTTAAGTATACAATATAAAAATATACTATTTGGAAATGAAGAACTGTTCTTATACTATTACTTTAGTGGTTGTTACAACAACCCCTAAAAGGGTTTCTAGGCTTAACATTTACAATTTATTATTTTTTGCATAAATATATTATTAAAACTTGGTGTACACTGTCTCCTTAGTTGTCAATGCATTAGACACACCAACTGTTAGTCATGTAGAAGTGCATATAGAAAAAATACCTTTATTCGATCAGGTTTTTCAATATTATATATGGCCTTCCATTCATAAAGTTGAGGGACCTCTGGTTTAAATGTTTTAACAATCAACAGTAAAACAGCAAACTGACAGAATTTTTGACAATTATAGAAGTGTAATAACTAAGCTTCAGGTATGTCCAAATGTATCCGCCGTTCCTGTTTACCCTTCTCTTACTGTATAATTCCTTCGCACTTCCACTGGAACTATTCCATTCTCATCATTCGTTCTACATGATATTACTTCATACAATTATTCGATTTCATTATTTTAATATATACCTGTACTTAAATAATTTCTACAGCCGCGTAAGACCAATTTGTTTGTAGATTCTGTTGCTGAAAGATGTGTCAATGCTGTGTTAAAGACGAAGAATGGTTTAATTTATGAACTAAGTGTGGATGTTGCGTGAAATTGCAGTAATGTAGGAGGTTTAAGTGGAAACTAAGGGTCGTTTAAATATTCCTACTATAGGGGCGCAGTCAATTTAGTGCATTGTGGGGGTGCATTCGTGGTTGATGATCTAGCCACATGTCATTTTACACTGTATTCAGCCGCGTTAAAATGAACACTGCTATTAAAAATCGCGCCAAGATAAGAAACGCGATTTAGAACAAAAGGCAGGATTGCTGACCTCTGGAGTCGTGCTTTTGCCACTATTTCGCCCGAGTGCACGCGGCGGCACGCAGTGTGCAACTCAATGAGAAATTTAATTGGAAAATTTTTAACCATCGCCCGTACAGTTCCGACTTAGTAGTGACTATCACCTCTTCCCCATTTTTGAAGAACCCGCGATTGTTTTCTCGATGGCAACCTCACAACGACGTGCAAAGTTGGTTTTCGTCACAGGCCTCCTATAGCGAAAGTGTACAAAAGCTTGTACCGCCATATGATAATTTTAAATTCGAATGGTGGCTATGTATACACATCGTTTAGGATTGTATCTAAGATTTAACCATTACACATTTTTACATGTTTGCTTTACAGCCGACTGGTGAGTACCAAAAAAATGCAAAGGAGTACATGCGAAGAATTTAGTTCTTAGTTTTCATTTTGATCGAAACCAATCATTCCCATAAACAATTTAATAAATATACTTATTGCAAGCTTCTGTGTAGGAGAAAAAGTTCCCTTTTACAAAGTACTCTAGAAACATAAAGGATGGCGCTTCTGCACAATCGTGTCTAGATGCTCTTATTTTGTGACACAAGTGAATTAAACTAGTAAATAGGTAATTCCTTTGAGGCGAACCACTATCACCTAATAAAAGACGTTCACTTTGAACTAGTGCTTCGACTCAAACACGTATTATTGGTTGAAATACGAGTGTGTCGAGCTCGGCCTGTTTGCAATGGTAAAAGCAATCAATACGTTTCTTTTGGCTAGAAAAGGGTAACTGTCCTGTTTAATTAAGTTAAGTTATTTACGCAATTGAACCTGAAACAGTTTATCCCAATACATTTACAAAACAGCTTTTGACGTTTGAGTAGGAATACCAATTATTCCTTTTTTTGCAAGTTAATGAGGGTGTACACACGAAAATATGTAAGTTTCTTCAAAACATCATTTAACGTTGGTTGTACACGAGAGAGATATTTTAGCTTTGCTCACGAAAAGGCGATTTCAAGTTTTTTATATACATTTAATTATATGTGTTCAAACTAGTTTTTATATTAGAACAATATGATTTTAATGTTACCTATTTCCGAACGAGACTGATGCCTATTATTGATCTGGATGTTTTCAATTTTTTGTATTTAGACAATAGAAGGCATACATTAATGATTGAAACTGTTATCCGAACAGTACTGAGACTGGCGTTTAACTATTTACTGTCTACTGTAGAAGTTATCATATAAAAGGTACTACGGAAGGCATTCTATTCAAGATTTTTATTTAGTAATTTGCCTTATTCAAATTGAAAACCTTTAATTCATTATTTTTACTATATTATCAGTACAATTAACCTGATATCAATGCGGTTTTTCTTGTCTACACTTTATATTACAAATCTTTCTTTAATGTTTTCCCCTAATTCTTTCAAATTTCCACGCAACTGATGTTTCTCTTTCAAAAGCACTTTTCGGACAAGAAAATTAAAGTTCTGCGCTTGATTTCCAACACCGGTTAAACTCAAACAGGTAGCCCCGGATTTACGCCGCAATGCCGTTCCTGAATAATCCGGCGTAAAATGAATCCATTTAAAATAGCAGTCGCTGAATTATGTTCCATGTCGTCATAAAATACGCATATTACTCTTGCTATAACTTGTGTTAAATTTATGTACAGCGTAGATTGTTGCGCAAGCGGTTCTATTTAGTTTGCATTTTTCATAATGGTAGTCACAATAGATGGAGGGATCTTCATACATCTACACAGACATAGGGACATATCTGTCCATCTTCTATTTTTCGAATCACCTCCATCTTCGTGTCTTTTCCTGATTGATGTACGTGCATTTTTTAACGCCATGTTTAGCAAATTTTACCGCATTTCTCTCATTAGACATGGTTTTTTTACTTTTGTCAAGTCAAATTAAGCCGGCTTCCGTGGTCTAGTGGTTAGCGCACTTGCATTTAGATTAAAAGAACGCGGGTTCTAATCCGGTGCGTGACTTTTTTCTAGCGTTGGATAAATCTGAAAGTGGGCTTTCTGTCGGATAAGAAGTAAAACCACTGCGATGTATGACATGCTAAAAATCACTACTGTCACTACTTTGTCACCATCAATATCTTAATCGATAAGCAAATATTAATCTTATTCTTTGGGTGCTTTAACTCTTACGAGACGATCTTCGCTTCTATGCTTGTATTTCGCGTTTGAAGTGCCCCAGACATAGAGGATCTGCGGCTTAATGTGGGCTCGGAACCACGGAAAGTGTTAACACTTCTACTCCAGAGAAAATTTACTAAGCCGAATACCTCCCTCGTTTGCTACAGCCTTGCGAGGGAGAACAGCCGTTAAAAATCCAATGTTCCGGTACTGGGAATTGAACCCCAGACCTTCCGCGTAGAAGTCTAACGCGCTGACCTCTAGCTCACGACCACTTCTACAAGTATTAATAAGGCGCTAAAATACGATCATAATTTACAAAGCATATTTTTGCTTTATCTCTTACGAGACGTAGCAATGTTCTCTCATATGCCTGTGAACTCCAGAGAAGATTTACTAGGAAGAATACCTCGCTGGTGTGCCATTGCCTTGCAAGGGAAAACCGCCTTTAAAAATCCGATGTTGCGATACTGGGAATTGAACCCAGGACCTTCAGCGTAGAAGTCTAACGCGTTAACCTTTAGCCCACGGCCGCCTCATATATAGGGTATTAAACCAAAGTCTAATAAACTTCTAGAGCTGGTAGTACATGTCAAAATACGGGAATTAGAATGTGTTAAAATGATATATGATAAAGGGTAGTTTTGACGGAGATGGGGGGGTGGTTTTCATTATGACGTTTGTATTTTAAATGATTTTTAAATATTCATCCAACATTAGAAAAAATTGGACAATTTTAGGCAAAAAAGGTGGTATTGTTTGAAATTCATACATCCAACGGTTTTTCAGCTATTTGAACTTATTACACTGAAAAGTTTTAGTTCACTTGTCAGGGGAAAATTTGATCGCAATAATTTTATTTTTATTTAATAAATACGGCGACAGAAGGGCATTTATGTTAAAATTTACTATAGTAATGGTGCTAGAATAAAATCATTCACTACTCATAAGGGTAGTTTTCATAAGAGAGGATGGTGGTTTTGAAAAGCAATTTTATTATTTATTTTGATCAGATTGTTGGAAGGCCTGAATACCCATTTTTGAAATCGTTGAAAAAAGTTTTATTGTCAAAAATAGATAGGTTGATCCGATCAGGTGATTTACAATTCGCTCTTCCAGTTGTTCAGTATTCATAATCAATAATGCATTTCAGATAACTCCGCAGGTGAAAGTCTAGGGGATTGAGATCTGGCGATCTTGGAGGCCACGCGTTAAGTCCTACTTGTACGACCCAACGTCGTTCGAAAACGTTAGTTAAACTTTGCCTAACTTATCAGGTAAAGTGCGAAGGGCCAGCATCATGCATAAACTACATGATTTGTCTTTGCCCTAAGGGCACATCTTCTAACAGTCAGCAATTAAAACATTTAGCATACAATTTAAGTACTGTGCTCCATTTCACTGTCAATTAATATCGCTATAAAAGTTTGAGAGTATTAGAATCCCATAAAAAATGTTTAACAATTTGGCAAGAAGAAAGTCCCAATAAAGTCTGTCGCCCAAACTTCCAAGCCATACATTAACCGATAAGCGAATTTGATGTTTACTTTGTATACCAACGTTAAGAGTTTTCATCGCCCCACTGACAGGTGTTCTGGAAATCCCGTTTTTCGAAAATCCAGCTTCATCGCACTCAAAATATTGGCTAAAAATGAAGAGGTTTGAAAACACTTTCAATTGCACTGCAATTGTTTCACCACATATTTACAAAACAGGAAGCACAGTCGACTGGACCTAACTTATAACATTCGCAAATATCATAATAACCTTTCTTTGTTCAGAAGACAAAGCTGTAAAAACGTTTAAACAGAAGAATTTTTGTTTGAAACAGTACTAGTCAATCTACCATTGCCTGTACATGTTTACTTTTCCTTATATTATATATTCCCCAGTATTAAAGCTGACTGAACGATTGTAAATTCAATTATCCCAAAAACAACTCGGGCAATTGGGGACTATATTGTACAGTAATAGGTTTAAAACTGACAGTTTTACAAAATATTGGATTATTGTTAGATTTGTTATTAGAAGCACGATTAAACTACAAAAGTTGTAAATTTCAGGGGTGCTAAATTGAACGACAAAAAAGAATAAAGGCCGTAGACCACTATGGGTATCGCTCGGATTCTTCCTGGAAATATCCACTACTTCTACAATTAGTAAAATGAATATAGGAATGGAAAATAGAAGGAAAATTGGATAATGGGAGATTCGTGCCTATATTACACCCGTGAAGTCCAGAAAAACTGCAAAAACCTAAGATATGACAGACAGCCCGGAGGATCGAACCCCTGACACTCCCATACTAAAGGCAAACTGCTATTCCACCTCTTTTAGAGGGTGGAAATATGAACACTAAGCATGTCTACACTAATCCTCTTGAGAACGTCTAGTCTACTTTCACAAAAAAAATCGCTTTCTATTTCCTTCGTTGAAGGTATTCTCATATTGCTTGAAAGGGTATGCCGTGGCAAGCAATAGCTTAATGCACTCCACACACCCATCCCTAGGGACCAAATGGTAATTCAGATATCTCATTCGGGATGACTAAATAAACATTGGGAGGAAATTACAAAAACTCAAATTGGCATACTGATTTAACGGTTTATAATCATTTTATTATTTTGTATAATTGTAATTTTCAGGAACGAGTGGATAGAGAATTGTAGACTCTACAATCCAGGCATAATTTAAAATTATTCAAATTCATAATTTGCAACATAAACACACCTTTACCTTCTTGTAAACTGAATATATATCAAAATTTAACAATATTGGAAAGTTAACTTTTTAGTGAGACATAGTTTAATATACTTACAATACAATATGGATTAATAAAAACAATTATCGAGGGGAAAGTAAACGGTAAAAACCCAAAAAGACGCCCCCGTCTTCAATATATAAAACAAATAATACAAGACTCGGGAAGCAACAGCTATGAGGAAATGAAGAGAAAGGCCTTAGATAGGGGAAAATGGAAAGCTGCGACAAACCAGTCCCAGGACCATGGAGGACAATATGGTAGCTGGCATAGGTACAACCGGACGAAAGTCAATGTGTACTGTAAACTTAAATTTTAAATATACCACCACATAAAGACTAAAATACTGACTATAGCAACTTTATACTCAAAAAGATGGACATTATTAGCTAGACATAATTGGCGCCATTTAATAACAGCTACTTACTAAAATCGATTTCAATTAATACCAATACCAATTAAAACCAAAATGAAATAGGTAGTTCGAGCGCTGCTTCTCACAACTCCTCATAGTCATTATAATTAAAATAGTGGTATTTTTTAGGACATTTCCCAAAAAGGGAACCAATTGAGGTTAAGTCTACCGCTCTAGGAGGGCATCAAACTGATTAGTATTAGTAGCTCGCAATTACTCCGCTATTAAACCGGATATGTAAATAAATTATATGATTTCTCTGAGTATAAGCTGGAGCACCATGTTGTTGATACTTTATTTAAATTTTTTTGCTAAAGGTAAAACGTCAAAAGATTTTCTATTGAAGTCAGTGAGATTTCTCGGTGGCGTTTGTCCCCAACAATATTAAAACCAAATCCAACTTTGTGTTGCCGTGGAACATTTAAAAATTTTTGGCAGGTTCCCTTTGATAGGCCGCGTAATATCAAGTGATAAACTTAAATAATATTATTACTAATAATATTAAATTAAACATTAAACGTTATCGCCGCGGCATTTGAAAAAGATACAAACTATCTACACCATGTTTACACATAACTGACATCCTAATCTATATTACAAAAAAAAAAAATAATATTGTTATATCATTCTCAACATGTTTTGTCTGATAAAACGCCCAACCTTAGTTTTGTAACTTTGTACAATTGCAAAAATTCGATTATACAATATATTTTGCCCTTTTCCTATGTGATTTTCTTAAATATGACAGCTAGTAGCTAGCAGTAGAATTTAAAATATATGCCAAATTGTGGTGTTAGATACAGTTGCTTCTTTTGTGGCACTGTATATTTTGTAATACAAAAGATCTTTCTACAATAATATGTTTTCTTGTGGTTTGTAAACTGAAAAATATACGAAGTA
>JABXWE010014354.1:0-16948 GCA_014611495.1 Limonius californicus
TTGTAATGTTATATGTTAGTAATGGTACTTGTTTTGTTTGAATGTTTAGTATTAGAATTGCTAAATACAGATAAAAGTAGTAATAGAAACATTACTGTATAAGTTTTATGTGTTGTTTGTCTGTCCATTAGTAGTAATGAATTCTATAAATCGATTTATCAAGATTTCTATGTTTGGCTGTGAGAAATGTGTCTATTAAATAAATTAGTAATTATTGGGGCCATGTGCATAAAATATTGATGCTTTTACTTGGCGTCTGAATTAATTAAAGTAGAAACATGTTCTGTTTTATACATTTAGCCCATTTTTAATATGCCTTCGCTAGTGCCTAATATTTGTATTTACAAAACGGTCAACTGTAGAAATTCCTGGTTTTCGAAACAAGTGTTATCTAAATTGTACAAATTTTATTTAAGTTTGTGTAAACGACATTCCATAGATCTGTATATTGTACAACTTTTAAGTTAAATAAAATAATAATTCGAAATTTTTCTTTTTATATTTTTGTATAACAAAATGAAAATTAAAATAAGTACAATCACAACAAAAAATTATGTTCCAATATGCAAAGTTTTGACAAATTTTCATAAGGCCTGTATGACATGGCACAGTCAAGATAATCGTGTTACTGTAGATAAAGTAGAAATTTATGAGGTTTAATAATAGTTGTTTACTTTTGTTTACATAACCTTGAATGTTGCTTAGTTTTTCGTGGCTTGTATTATTTTTGCGTTTTTGGGAAGGTTTTGTTTTCGTTTATAAGTTATATTAAGTTTGTGTAGAACGGTTAGCGTTGAGGGATTTTAGGTGGTACACGTGATAAAACATTTATGTCTGCCCTCTGTGGTCATTGATAAACACTAGAAAGTGCTCGTTTGCGCATCGATTTGAAGTTGTTTCTGAACAAAGTTCTGTACATTTTAGAGCACAAGCTACAGAATTTTGTAAAAGCACTTGAACAAAATTTTGTGCCATGGCCTACAGGCTTAACGCTTATTTAGTTTCCTAGTTGGTAACAATGCTTATCTATAAAACATCGTGGCAACCCATCATGTATAGACAATTTTCATACATCTTTGAAATTAGCTTTACATTTGAATTGAACAGTATAATTGCATAATTGGGACGCATTCGACCTAGAAAGTGGCCCAATTATGCGGCTGGCCTAAATATGCGAAGTTGCACACAAAATTAAAGTACGAGCGTTTTTCTTTGTATTGCATTTTGAATGGCTATGCTACTTAAGTGAGACTCGGCCATTGAAAAGTCCCGTAAGGAGTGAGCACCGGCAACAAGTGAGGACCAATATACGGACCTCACAAGTTTCGGGCTTGTAATTTTGCCAAACGGACGCTGATCATGTCCCGACTAACGGGAGTAAAAATCCCGTGGACCTCATAATGGATGGAAAGTGGAGTATAAATTTTAGTTCAGTGCTTTGCCACTAGTAGCGTTTTCACTTGAGTATTTTGCTAACTCAATATACAATTTTTTCGAGCTACCGAATAAGTGAACCCCATAGAAGTGGCAACGCCGGGTTATACGTCGTTTGAGGTATTTTATATTACGCTCGTCATTCAAATAAAAGCAGGAACTGTCTTTCCATTTTCAAGGTTTTAACTACCTCTTATCAGGTTAACTTGCTATTAATTAGAATCTGTGTTAAAATGAATACAATAAAATTATTTCTTCGACGATTTTTTTTGTATAAAAAGAAGAAATTTGTAAAGTAAAGAGAATTTTTATTATGAATTGTGGCAAGTAGGTGTAAAAAATAAAACTGATACTTATTTTACGTTAATTTTGAAAAACCAAATTTGTGTTTGTTATTAACGAGAGTGATTACTTGGTAGACACCAACTTTAAAATATTATTACATGATTTGGAATGATGTTTATGAATTGCAGTTTGTTACGTCGCTAATGATAATATAAATTATTTTGAAAACGCTGAGACAGAAAAAAGAAAGTGTTTTCCTTACTGTCTTATAGATACTTGCTGCTAAGCCATTCGTGCGCTTAACTTTTCTAATGCATCGTGGAGTCTATTTGACCCCAGTTGTTCATTTTTTTACGATAAAATGCTGGTAATACATTCTAACTCAATTTCCTTGTAGCTAATCTCATTCCACATGTTTACCTACAGAATGGCTATGTCAAAGCTGTTTTACTGCTTCTTTTACACTAAATGTCTTATATTCAACGTTACTGGAATATCTAAGACCCCACTGTGCATTTTAAGTTACAAAATCATTTTTCGGTAATATTTTTTTTTCTACTGTAGCTGTCAGTTTCGACTCTTAACTGCGAAGAATTGTACTTTCCCCAACTTCTGCTGATCTCCTGGGTCAGGGATTTTATACATTTTAGCCGAAATATTTTGGTAAATGTACCAGATAAAGGGGATTTACCCAAGCTTCAAAATGTATAGTATAAAAACGCATGTATGCAGAAAGTTATTCTATTTCTTTCTTTGTGTTCAATGTGACTTCCTTTGAAATTTCTGTCAAACAATCGAGTTGTGCATTCAACGTAGAAATGTTTTAGCAAAATAGGGAAGATCGATTATTTCAATGTTCGTAAGAAAAATAAATCTGTGATAGTGTTCTGTGCCTTCCATGATGGTAAAAGTGTAAATGATGACGAACAAAAGAGCAAACCTAAAGAAATATTATATTATAATTATGTGTAGGTACAGCACACAACGACGTTGGCTTATGGCAGTTTTTTTAATGAAATATCGATTAGTTGTGAACAGTAAACAGTGCAGTAGTGTCCTATAATATTAATCCAGTATCTTGTGGCAGATAATGCAGAGAACACTCTATGTCATTTGTTTGAATTATATTTAGTAATTCTAAGTTATAAATATTACAAAAACACATTTGTGTTGTGTTCCTACTGTGAGTTTAATAAAAACGTAATAATTAAAACGATATTATAATATCTATTGCTTGGAATCAATATGACCACACAATGCACTTCATGCTACAAAAACGAACTGTGCATTTGGAAGGTTAATAAAATATGTAATTTTCCTATTTCCTATTTTTTTTCTGTGTGGATAAGGTAATGTCTAATTATTTAATAAACTAATATTATGCGATATAGCTATAGACAGGGCGCTTTTCTAGAAAAAAGGGTGGCTATACGGTGGCCTTTAAAATAAGTTTTGGTGATTTGATTGCCTCCCTGTATACGAAGGGGTATTGATAAGTACTTAGCCTACCATATAAATCGCCACAACATTTCAAAACAAAATTTTATTTATTCAACATAATCTCCTTTAAGACTTATACATTTAGCAGAACGTTCATAATGTAATTCTAAGCCATTAAAAAAAAATCATTGTCTTGGTCTGCAAACCACTCCTCAACGGCACATATTGCTTCGTTATTTGTCGAAAATCTTTTAGCTTTCAAATACTTTTTGAGTTTTGGGAACAAATAATAGTCTGACGGTGCTAAATCCGGAGAATAGAGCAGGTGGTCAACAAACTCAAAACCAGTTTCATCAATTTGCAATCAACGATTTGTGAGCAGGAGCGTTATCTTGCAGAAAGAGCACACCGCTGGCAAGTTTTCCGCGGGGTTTTTCCACAGTTGTCTTACATAATTTAATTAGCAACTCAGTATAATATGCTCCCATGATAGTTCTACTCCGTTCCAAATAATATATCTGAATTATCCCATCTTTGTCCCAGAAAACTGAAGCAAGAATCTTACCAGCCGATTTTTTAACAAGGAATTTTCTGAGTCGTGGAGAACCAACATGCTTCAACTGTTTGGATTGCCCTTTAGTCTCTGGGTCATAGTGGGTCATCCACGCTTCGTCCATAGTCACAAGCCGATCCAAAAAGTTTAAGAAATCTTCTGCAAAACGGCGGCAGATTTCCTTTGACGTTTTCAATGGAACGCACTTCTGATCAACGTTCAAGCATCTTGGAATCCATTTGGCCGAAAGCTTTCCCATACCCAAGTCGTGATGAATGATGTGACACACACGTTCATAGGAAATGTGCAATGCTTCTGCAATATTCTTAATCCCAATACGTCGATTTTCTAAAATCGTATCATGGACAGGATCAATGTTTTCCGGAGTGGTCACAGAAACTGGTCTTCCAGGGCGGTGCTCATCTTTCACATCTGATCTTCCTCTTTTATATTCCGCAACCCAGTTTTAATAGTGGCATATGAAGGACATTGATCGGGATCACCTAAGGTTTCTATCATATCAGCAAAAATTTCTTTGCCCGATAACCCTTTCAAAAATAAATACTTAATAATTGACCGAAACTCGATTTTTTCAAATTCTCTCTTTTCCTCTGACATGCTGTTTTAAAAAATTCACAGTTTGATCACCGTTCAACTTATGGATTTCAACTTTGAGAACTAATTTATAAAACATCATAGTTGTAACCATAGCAACCATATTCACTTTTCTCTACTAGAAACTTTCCAGGCTAACTATATATCAATACCTCCTCGTAAGTAATAGCAGCGTAATATTTATACAACAAGTACATTAATTTTAACGAATTCGTCAAATTTATAGCTCTTGTCAATATTACAATTTACTTTTAGCTTAGACCGCGTCGTCATTTGGTAACTACACCCAGCATTATTAGGTAAGGACCGACCTGAAGCTTGTCTGCCTTTACAAGCATTTGCTCTAGAAGTTTGAGCAATATTTGTTCGTAGGCCCTGTCTGCCTAACAGGGCCGTGTGCTTAGGTTATTTAAACCTTGGAGCGGACAAGGATTTGATCTTAATGTATGATAATAGAACATTGTGTTCTATTCACTCTGAAGATGCAAGCTGCAATGTCTTGCGAAACGTTAGTTTGTATGGGTTCACAAACAGCTAACAGGCACTAGCCGATTAAGCATTATTGTCCTGGCAAACAAAATACTTTAAGATCAAATCCCAAGGTTTAAATAATGTAAGCACACGGCCCTGTTTAGGCAGGCAGGGCCTACGAACAAATATTGCTCAAACTTCTAGAGCAAATGCTTGTAAAGGCAGACAAGCTACAGGTCGAGCCTTACCTGATAATGCTGGGTGTAGTTCCCAAATAACGCCGCGGTCCATGTCGAAAATAAATTGTTTATATTGACAGTTCGAGAAACCGCGAAAGCCTCAAAGAATAAATTTTTTTCTAAACATTCATTTGGTATTTGTCGCAATGGTTTATGAAATATAAAGAATTTCATTTACATAACTATAAAGTAGTGCTTTATTATTTGAATTTCTTCCAGTAATGTTTGAACAGTGGTTTTCTTTAATTTAAATCTTTGGAAAACAGAAATCAAACGAAAAAATAAAATGATTACAACGATAAGTCTGAAGTCTGGATTTAGACGACTAACCATTTCTTGTTTCTTCAATTTGTAAAATTTATGTATTTATTAGTTACTACAGAGAAAAATAGTATTTTTTTATAAACACTTTATTTACATTTACATCCGTTCGAAATATTTCGTACACACTCGTAGCCGAAATAGTACTGTTAGCTGCTTCTCTACCCGATAATTTTAATCCTATGGAATAAGTAAACTAACCTCTGACGTAGACTACCGGACAATTGAAAGACAGAAAAGACTGTAACAAGGGGGATAAATGTTACTGTTAGCTTGTCTAGAACTTTATGGGAGCATTGAAAGACTAGCCCTAAGCTGTATTATCTGGCAACACCGCTTGGTCCTCGCTGAATCAGTTGTATATAAAATCGGTCCTCTGATGATGCGTATACTGAACCGTAAATATACACCGTCTCGCTTTATATGTACTACCGTGAAGCCTCACTTTGTTGTGATATACATATTGAAATTTTTATGGTTGAAAACGATTTTCTGGTTGTATATTTAAATGTTTAATACTGTACTGTATAAATGCTTTATAATTATCGTCGAGCGAATTCATTATCGTGCAGTCCTCAGAAAGGTAGGTGTATGTAAGGTCCTCAGTTGTTGCGCCAGTCAAAAATATATATATATATATATATATACAGGGTGTATTAAAACTTGCGACTAATAATTACCCCATGCAATTATACCTACGTTGAAAAACAAGGAAAAAAGCTAACGCCAATTTGGTCTTAGACGAAGAGTCTTTAACCCATTTACTACCACTACCAAAAATAATTTAAAATGTTTATAATTTTTGAGTTTTATTGACTATAATGCTTACATCAACATTCTTACAAAAAATTACTAAAAATTTTTTTCTTTACACGAAATTAATCATGTTGCGTTAGCGCAACATTGGCTTGAACTGTACTACAAAACGTAAATTCTATATCATATGCAAAATATATTGAAAATAAAATTTAAATGAATAAAATATTTCATTCTTTATGATAAGATGAAAAACATTCGGAGTGAAGCGCGCTTTATGCACATGAACATTGTTTGGCCTTGCAGAGTTTACAGCGTCTATGCCACCCTTCCTCATTTATCTGAAACATGTCCAACATTGTCCAAACGAATTTCGTTGAGTTATCCATCAGAAGCACGGCCACGATTTCCCTGTTATATTCGTTTACTGTAGTTAGGGGTTCAATTGATTCGTAATTGCTCATCACCATTACTACTGAATTATCATTCCAGCGGACAATGCTAACTTCATTTTCCTGGTCATGTCTATAATCATAATAGACCCGTACTTTTTTGGCAATAGCTTTGCTTGGTTCTAAGGAGCATTTACCAATTCTGTTCTATCTAACCGTCCCAGTAGCAAAAAAACCCTTTTTCCTTTAGATAGACAAGAAGCCGATAGCTCATAAAAAGTTATCAAAATAAATTTTATGAGCACCTCGATTACTCACTGTTGCAAGAAGTTACATTACAACATTTCCGCCAAGACCTAAACCATTTTGATTGCACTGTATTGCTTTACCAGCATAAGGCATAAACTGGAAGAGATAGCCATCACTTGAAGTCAAGACATGAAAGTTTGAAGCCAAAACGGACTGGTTTGCCTTTTATAAACATTTTGGCGGAATGGCGTCAGAAGTACTGAACCATTTGTTCATCGATCGATAAATTATATTTGCCAGTAATCACTTGATAGCTGATTTTAGGCAGAACTTGCGTTTGCGCAACATAGTTATTTAGCACTCAATAAAACTATGTTATCTGTTGATTATATCAATTCGTTCTATCCTACAATATTTTTGCAAGTCTTTTGAAACAAAATATTCATATGATATTCAATTTGTTTTGCTAAAAAGTTACGTTTCCTTATTTTCATTTCAGCAAGAAATGCGACCGTAAAAACAACAGTTCTTCAATCAACCCCGGAAAATAAGTATTTGCTATAAAATAAAATAAAAATTGAGAAACATATCTACGGCATGTTTGTTTTAACCTGAAATAAGTATTATTGGAAAAACAATGTATAAAAACATTAAAAATGTTTTATGAAAATAACGTTGCGCCAACGCATCATTGGCTGTTATGGGTTAAATTATAAGCATTTTTACGCCGATGGGAGGAGAAGTTAGTTTCTCCTAAAACAAAAGAGGGGCAGAAGTGAAGTATTATTCCCTAGGGAGATAATGTGACATATTTTCTCCCTAGGGAGTTTGTATTATTGTTTAACAATAAGAAAAGTAGTAGTAGTATGAATGCAAATTTAAGAACTTATTTATTTACATTTACAGTAAATGAAACATTAGCACAATTACTAAAATTAATATTAGCTGGAAAATCGCACAATACTTTTTCGTCGGATGTCACATTTATAGTTTTTTGATTGACACACGTGCTGGAACTGGCACCTTGGAGGACTCGACTTGCAATATCTATTTTATTTTGAACGGAATCTTGAATGTACCCCTCGGCTACAGCCGTAGATTTCCAGCCACCATGCCGTTTTATGGTGGTGATGTCAGCTCCCGAGTCTGCGAGTAAAGTCGTAGAAGATCTACGTATAGAGTGACCCGTGTACATAAGCAGATTTGATAAACCCAAGTAGGTTGCAACTATGCTTGATATCTTTCCAAAAGTGTTTTTGCCTACTGGTTGAGACGTGCATTTTCCTTTTTTATAAAATATAAACAACCGACGATGGTTGACATTAGAAGGGCGAAGTTCTGCATACTTGCGATATAATCCTATAAAATTTATGTTGCCTTCACTACCAGTAATTACAAAAGTTCGCGGTATTTTGGTCTTTGTATTCGGAACCTTGACAATTAAAGATGAATTTACGTCTTCAATATCATCAAGTGTGACTTTTACCAATTCATCTAAACGTAATGCACCCGCAATTCCAAAGATAACAGCAACCTAGAAAATTTAAAAATTTATAGTTAATATTGCAAGTCAGTAGTTATTTTTATCTTACTTTAATCATTAAATACTCGTTATCTTCTGCTGTTAACAAGAAAGTTTCAATTTGATCTCTTGTTAAGACTTTGGATTTTTTGGCCTGGTACCCTTCTGAATTCCTTTTCAAAAACTGCGATAATTTTGGGTACTTGCTTATATCAGTGTTAGGGGAAATGGGGGTTAAGTGGTCCATGGGGTTAAGTGGACCAGCTTAATATCACCAATTAAAAATATTTAAAATGCGCGCCAGATGATGAGAATTGTACGCCACAGTTGGTACAACTGATATTACTAATAAAGCGTGCTTTAAACATATATCTAATATATTAGATATATGGCTTTAAAGGTACCCGGTTGGGGTGCTGTGAATAGTACGCGATTATCACCTCAAAAGTAAGTATTAATTGTGAAGTGTAAATGAACATAAAAAATTTAATATTTATAATGTCACCCAAATTAATACTGGAATGTTTAATTGGTATGTCACCTAAATATTTTGCATGTTATCCCGTTTCTAACCTCAACAACTTACCGAATAATTTTATTTGAAATTGAACTTGCATTCCGGGGTTAACAGGACCGCGGACCAGTTAACCCCAAGTTTACATTTTCCATTTATTTTCAGAAAATGCCTAGAAAACGAGCCCGTACGACGAATAATCGTCAATATAGTCTGCAAGACCTCAAGGATGCGGCGGTTTCTGTAATGCAAGGCAATATATCCATAAGACAAGCTACAAGAAATAGTAATATACCCAGAACTACATTAAAAAGATACGTAACCAAATGTAGGCTGGCTGGTGATCCTGCAGCGGTAAATTTTAGACCCTCAAATGAGCATTTGAAAATTTTTACGAATGAGGAGGAACTTTTACTTGTCAATTATATTAAGACTTGCTCAGACATTCATTATGGCTTGACTAAAAAAGCAACAAGGCGACTTGCATATGAATTCGCAGTGGCAAACAACAAAAAGATTTTAGCCAATTGGGAACAAGATAAAATGGCGGGGGAGGATTGGCTTAGTGAATTTAGAAAACGCCACAAACTCTCTCTTCGTACACCTGAGCAAACTTCCTTAAGTCGAGCCACAAGCTTCAATAAAACAAACGTGAATGCTTTTTTTGAAAATTTTGCTCAAGTTAAGAAAAAGTTCCATTTTGGTCCACAAGACATCTACAATCTGGATGAGACGGGACTAACCACTGTCCACAAGCCACCAAAAGTATTGGCAGAAACTGGCAAAAAACAAATTGGTCAGGTTACTAGTGCAGAACGAGGACAGCTCGTGACTCTAGTCTGCATTATTGGGGCCACTGGAAAGTCTGTGCCTCCTTTTTTTATTTTCCCCAGGAAACATTTTCAGAACCATTTCCTTAAAGGTAGACCACCAGGTTGTCGAGGTGGTGTAAGTGATTCTGGATGGACTAATGGAAATATATTTCTTGCTGTATTAAAACATTTTGTCATTCATGAGCGACCCACGAAAGAAAATCCAAAATTAATAATTTTAGATGGTCATGAAAGTCATGCCAGCATCGAAGCCCTAAATTATGCTAAAGATAATGGGATAGTTTTAATGACATTTCCTCCCCATTGCAGTCATAAACTGCAGCCGCTGGACTTGTCAGTTTTCGGCCCATTTAAAGTTAGATATAACAGTGCTTGTTCTGATTTCATGAGTAATTTTTCTGAACAGACCAGCGGTATTCCTCGAATAACAATGTATGACATTGCCGAAAATGCCGGTAAAGCATTTCCTTTAGCTTTTACACCAGCAAATATAATGAAGGGGTTTCAGATTAGTGGTATCGAGCCATTTAACCCCAACATTTTTACCGATCAAGATTTCTTGTCTTCCTTCGTTACAGACAGACCTCTTCCAGCCCTTCCAGAAAACAATATTCTGCCCTCTTTGTCACCACCACGTACACCGCCGCTTTCCCCCATAACATCTAGCTCTGGAATAGCAGTTTCCAAATCGCTTCCTGTCTGTCCCCCTGCTACTTCATTGAAAACACCTGAACAACTCTGGCCATTACCAAAAGGTGGTGCACGAAAAACAACCCGTGGACGTAAAAAGAGAAAATCCGTTATATTGACAGACACGCCAGTCAAGGAAGAACTTGAAGAAGCAGCTCGAAAAAGATTAGAAAAGAAAAGTGGTTCAAAACTTAGGAATAAAAACAGTCAGGTTGCAGTAAAACGTAGAATCATGGATGAAAGCAGTAGTGATTCAGCAAGTGTGACTTATGATGACTCTACAGATTTCGAATCTTTAGAGGAAACTCTAGAAGAAACACCAGACCTTCACAAAATCCAGGAAGGGCAATTTATAGTTGTTAAGGTACAGGGGAAAACTGTATGCAACAGCAGAAATTATGTGGCCCAAGTGGTAAAACGTGATTGCAAGGGCTATGAAGTACGATTTTATAAACGTGTGGTGTTGACAACGAAATTTACTGCTTCAGATGAACCTGAAACCTTTATTCACTTCAACGAAATTGTGGCTGTTTTACCAAACCCAAGAGCTCACTATGAGAACATGATCTGGTTTTCAATAGACCTTACTGACTTTAGTATTCACTAGATAGTTTTTCATATGAATTTACCTTAGTTCTTAGAATCTTTTTAACTTTTGTTTCATACTATTTGTTAAGGATGGCATATTATTTGTGTATTTAAGAATTAATTATATTTCTTACACTTTAGTTTTTTAGTGTTTAATTTGACTGGACCATTTAACCCTTGTGTGTGGACCACATAACCCCCCCCTACTGGGGTTAACTGGACATTTACTAGCATCTAAAACAATTTATATAACTTCAAAAAAACATTTTTTGGTGTAAATACTACATACAGTGCCACCAAGCAAACAAGTCTCTTGGGTAGGCGTGGTGTGGTGTCGCTGTATTTTAGAGGTACACTCAGCGTCAATAGTACTTTGGCGGTGAATTTAAACGTGTAACATTGTGTATTTGAAAGTTTATTAATTTTTCTTATATACCTACGTTCTTATATATATATATTTTTTAAACTGTTAAAAGAAAATTTAGTAGACAAATTAGAAGAAATGGATTCTATAAATAAATACATAAATAGCAAACACTTAATAGACAAAAAATATATTTGGAGGTTATACGATAGTTTCATTTTAAAAATACTTTAAATTATCTATAAAATATATGCCTACCTTATTTCGAATAAGACGAACAAAAATAGTTTTAAACAAGACTGATTTCTTTTATAAAGATGAACGAAAGCAGAGAAATTTAAAAAATACAAACACGCGATAACCTGTCAATTTGCTAGCTACTTTCACTTTTGTCAGGGAAGGTACAACGCCAGCAGAACTTGTAGGTATTGGCTGAAACTTTTCCCGCCACGAATTTTTAAAATTAGTTGGCATATTTTCCGATGGACTTGTTTGGTTGGTGGCGCTGTACTTATCTATATCTTGCCACTACAACCAGCACCGAAAATGTATTAGAACTCGAATTAACACGAAAATTAAAAAACCGGACCAGTTAACCCCCACTTCCCCTATCATACAATAGCAAGCAGGATCGTATCATGGAGTACTGAGCCCATAAAGTAGACGATTTGTTTTTTTTTAGAAAGTTCATTAAAGTAGACCAACATTACGTTTTCCGTGTAGCTCGGCGCTTTCTTTTCAGAACACCATGCTCTGAAGCGATTATAAGCCGCATCATACAGATTTCTAGATTTCGCTGGTAGCAAGTTAAGAATCACTGCAGAAGCAGTATCAACAATTTCTCGAGGTTCTCCCTCGATTTCTTGTTCCATCACCGTTCACAGATTATACAGTGCTTTCGTAAAGTAGTGGATAAATTCTTTAAAATCGTTGAGAAAAATATTTCATAAAAATACTCGGACACGTCGATTTTTATTTTTAAATTGTCATTTAAAGATGTAATTTTCAACCCCCCACCCCTCAATCCCTAAGCCCTAGCAACACCAACTTTAAAATTTCAAATAGCAAAGTACCCCTTATGATACCTCATCTGATAGCTTTCTTTATGCTGAATACAACATAAAAAAGTTTTTCAAAATCGGTTGATAAATAACGGAGATATTTACGAAAATGTATTCAAATGAAAGGGCCAATATTCGAGCAGGAGTTGATACGGCTCTAGCGATGAATGGTAAAACAACTGAAGTTTATGTTCTCAGTACGTCCTGTAAACATTTCGATGGGTTTTGAGTAATTCAGAAAAAAAAAAAATTTTTTTATGGAAAAATTTTTTTATGAAAAAAATTTTTTTTTCTTAATTACTCAAAACTCATCGAAATGTTTACAGGACGTACTGAGAACATTAACTTCAATTGTTTTACCACTCATCGCTAGAGCCGTATCCACGCCTGCTCGAATATTGGCCCTTTCATTTGAATACATTTTCGTAAATATCTCCGTTATTTATCAACCGATTTTGAAAAACTTTTTTTGTTGTATTCAGCATAAAGAAAGCTATCAGATGAGGTATCATAAGGGGTACTTTGCTATTTGAAATTTTAAAGTTGGTGTTGCTAGGGCTTAGGGATTGAGGGGTGGGGGGTTGAAAATTACATCTTTAAATGACAATTTAAAAATAAAAATCGACGTGTCCGAGTATTTTTATGAAATATTTTTCTCAACGATTTTAAAGAATTTATCCACTACTTTACGAAAGCACTGTATAGGGATATAGATAGGAAACTGCCTAATAAGATTTTGTAGCCAAGTTAGCGCCATCTGCAGAGTTGTTCCCCCCAAAAGTTTCGACCGCTGTCGGTTTTAAACCTTGCTAAAATTTGTATTGTGGTTACAACATAATGATCAAAAAAAATTCAAAGTTAGAGTGCTAAAAGGCTAAGACATGACTCTAACTTGAAAATTTTTTGATTACATGTTATTTCTCAAAGAGGACTATGCATGCCAGTAAAATACTTAAATAATATAAAAAAATTTTATTTTCTACTGGCTATTATTTTGAGAAAGTTTTGCATCACATTTTCGCACAACTGTGGCTCTATTTGACAAATAACGGCTCGAAATTTTTCTTTGAGCGCTTGAATTGTTTGAGGGCCATCAGCGTAGATTTTTTCCTTCACGTAACCCCAAAGAAAAAAGTCTGCTGATGTGAGATCGCACGATCTGGAAATTTCTCCCTCAATGGTGCAACTGTTTCGTGGCTTGTGTGGCTCGTAGCACCATCCTGCTGAAAATAAAGATTTTCTACGTCCATGTCGTCCAATCTAGGCCAAAGGCAGTCAGTTGGCATCCCACGGTAGCGTTCCGCATTGATTGTCACTGTAGCACCTTCTTCATTCTCGAAAAAATACGGTCCGATGAGACCGCCTGACCAAATACCGCACCAAACCGTCACTCGATGGGGATAAAGATTTTTCTGGACTATTGTTTTAGGGTTTTCGGCGCCCCAGATGCGGCAGTTCTGTTTATTGACGAAACCCGGAAGATGGAAATAGGTTTCATCGCTAAAGATGATTTTTTTGTCAAAATTATTGTCACCTGCCTGCATTTGCAACACCCAATCAACGAAGGTTCGGCGTTGTGCATGGTCCGCTGGCTTTAATTCTTAGGGTAACTGCATTTTATAAGCATGCACGCTAAGATCCTTGTGCAAAATGCGATGAAGGCTGGGCTTTGAAATGCCCAATTGCTGGGAACGTCTTGGGATAGACAAACCCGGGTTTTCAGCAACAGCGGCAATGTTCTCAGCTGACCTGGCGACACGAGTTTGAACTGGCAATTTTACATCAGTAACTTGCCCCTTTTGTTCAAATTTAGTGATGTTTCAAAATGGCACAGCGAGAAGGTGATTCATACCGACCGAGAACACGACGAACTGTCTGGGCGAAATTTGCACCATATTGATAATGAATTTTCACTATTTCTATACGTTGTTGGAGCGTATATCCATTTTCTCAAATCGTACACTTTTCACTTGATAATGTCAAACACTCAAGGCCCTCCATTCAACAGTTTAAAAATGCCAGGAAATTTAAAATGGGACCTCTTAAAGGAAAAGCCTTCAAAATCTGTGACAGCGACTGAAGCTCAAGAACACGTGATTACGTCAAGCACGCCATGACAGAATTCGAAGCATGCTTATTTATGAAAATATTTGAAAATTTCTAATAGCGCCATCTATTGAGATGTTCGCCTCTTCTATCTCTGTCTTACAAACATAAATCATTTCGTTCCATTTAACATAACGGCCCCTGCTGCAATGGAATTAATATTTACACATAACCTTAACAACAGTTACAAACAATAAAAATTTCAAATTTTTGTCTGGTTGTTGAAAAAAATCTGTTATTATGAAAATTTTTATTTGGTAGGATTATATGAAACGATGCCAAGAAAACACAAACATGTACTGGGAACGCCATACAGGCGAAATTATGACAATCAAAAAATGGAAGATGCTTTACAAGCGGTAATTGAAAATAATATGTCTTTTGGACAAGCAGCTGAACGTTATGGAGTGCCCAAAGCAACTTTATATAAAAAGTATCGAGGAGAACATAGTGACCGTTTGGGTAAACCTCCAGCAATAAGTGTTAGGGAAGAAAAGCTTCTTGCTCAAGCAATTTTAATTGCTGCATTCTTTCGACTTCCCTTTAATCAGAGTGTGCTGAAAGACTTTGTTCAGCGGTATTTGAACAGAAAAGGGATAATAGTGCGTGCCTTTCAAGAAAATAGACCGGGCAAAGATTGGTGCGAGTATTTTTTATTGAGAAATCCCGAAATTGCCAAACGAAACTGCGAAAACATTAAAAGATGTCATGCCGAACTAGATGTAGAGGTTATTCAGAATTATTTCGAACACCTAGGCCAAACAATTCATGAAATTCCTCCAGAAAACATCATTAATTATGATGAAAGCAACATTACAGACGATCCAGGGTCTGAGAAGGTTTTTGTTCGACGCGGAACAAAACATGCTAGCAGAATAATGGATTCGTCTAAAACATCAACTTCTATAATGTTTGCTGCATCGGCTGATGGGAATCTTTCGCCTCCCTATATAGTGTATAGATCTAAATATGTATACTAGGGTGGAACGAAAAACCTTGTTTTTTTATAACGTTCAGTCACAGGCGTCAAAATGTGCCTTTAGACAACTAAAAAAGATTCCCTGAAGCTGATTGACCTATTTTAATATCTTCAGGTTCCTCACGGCACTTAAAGTTTTAAGAATTTCATAATTTTTAATGTTTTTTGCAATTCACGGCGACCTAAAAAAGTTATCAACAACTGATTGTCACAGCCGTTAAAATGCTTATTTTAGTGAGTTAAAAAAAATCTCTAAGGCAAATTTTATTATTTCAGTGTCTTCTGGTTCCTCGTTAACCCTAAAATGTAGCATATTTAGCCTAGTTTACGCCTTAAATGACGCGCTTAGTGTTGTGAGTAGCGAATATTTCCAAGCTAATATTGGAATATTTCCGTAATATTACGGAAGCAAATTCCCGAAAATTCTCGAAAATTCCCGAAAATTACAGAAAATTCGCAACAATCAATAAATTTCGGAAATTTTACAACACTATACGCGCTCTTATTCAATCACACCACTGCCGTTTATGGGGGTAGTGGGGGCGTAAACAAGCTGTTACATGCTGGGCGCTGGCATTGCTGGATCTATTGTCTTCAGTTGTACGTTGGCTTCGAATAAATTATGACTACTAGAAGTGAGGTTTATTGTGAAATTTTTGGTCACCCTAAACTGATAAACAATCGTGTGTTACCCACCTACTGTGATGTCATGTTACATTATTTATTCATTCAGCATGATTTAAAATATAAAAATAACGGCAAAGATCCGAGTGTTGGTGAGATATTAGAAATCGTTGTACCGAAAATAGAAGAAATTTGGCAAAGTGCGTCAATTCCTACCGTTTCGCGGCGTCGCATATGGGATAAGTTAAAAAGTTTTCACGGACGTTATAAGAAGGCACAAAAGAATTTAAAATCCAGAAAAAATACTGCAACCATCCAGTTTAAATTAGCAGCTTTTAGAAAAGAATCGTCTAATTTATTTGACGTAGCGTCCTGCAAGTGCAGTTTTGAAAACTGCAAATGCTAAAAAAGTACCTCTGTAACGTGCGATTTCGACGCACAGTGTATGTTGTTGGTTTATTTCAATTAAGTGGGTGTTTACGCGCCTTGTTATTTCAGGTTCAAAATTTTGGTTCCGCGCATGTTAAGTTTCAATGTCAACTGGAATTCGAATCCTCGAGCCGGCAGAACGATTCTGATACTTCACAAGTGTGTGTAGATTGATAATTTCATCGCGGTCTATTTCGACCAAGGATTTATTCCTAATTTTGTTGAAAGTTCAAGTTGTAGGGAATTCTTAATCTTGTAGTGTTAGTGAGACTTTCCCTAGGTTTTTAACCGAGTTATTACACCCTTGAAGAGGTTTTTCTAATTGCCGATTTACATCCTTGGTAAGCTAAGAAGTTGATTCTTTTTCCTTTACTTTATTTAGTTCTTGTATTATTTAGGCAAGCTTAGAGCGGCTGAGAAACTTAGAGTTGCGGAAAAAGTCCGTAGTTGTTGAACAATTTAGAGCTGTGGAAAAGTAGTACA